>JAPFBE010000801.1:0-26910 GCA_034336665.1 Luscinia megarhynchos | reverse complement strand
TATAGGATTTGGCCTAAAAATCAGCCAGAGAGATTTCAAATCCACAAAATTGTGATCTGAAATCATCCAAATTTGCCTAACATTGTCCAAAAGGCCCTAAAATCCAGTCTAAAATCCCACTTTGGCAGAAAATCAGCCAAGTGGGCCTAAAATCTTTGGAACCAAGAAACTGAGACAAACACCAGAACCAGCACCAGCATCTATACTGAGACCGACATCAGAAAGGAGACCGAGACCAGGACTGGGAACAGAATCAACACCAGAACTGAGACCAGCACCACTCCAGAACTGGAACTGAGACTGGGACCAACACCAAGACTGGCCCCGAATTTCTGCTGGGGACCAAGACTGAGACCAGCACCGACACTGGGGACGGGCACCAGGAGAGCTCCAGGACTGAGACTGAGAGCGGCACCGGCACCAGAACTGAGACTGGCACCGCTCCATGACTGGGTCTGAGAGTGAGATTGGCACTGGGAGCACTCTGGGATCAACACTGGCACCAGTACCAGCACTGGGACCGGAACCGCTCGAGACTGAGACCAAAACTGAAAACGAAACCGGCACCAAGACTGGCACTGCTATAGGACCGTGACTGAGCCTGAGACCAGCACCAAGCTCTGGTCGAGATTCAGACCGGGACCAGAATCAGCACCAGGAGCGCTCCAGGACTGCTCCAAACTGAGACTGAGACCGGGACCAGGACAGAGACCGACACCAGGAGCACTCTGGGACCTCCTTGTTCACTGTGCGGGAGTTTTGGCTGCGCCCCCACACGGGACTGGGGCAGGACTGGGAGGGACCCCTGGGAGGGGCGGGACCGTCTCAGTTCACATCGTTCTGGTGCAGCCATCCTGGTCCATATGGTCCCAGTTTGTACAATCCCAGTCCATGGGATCCCAGTTTGTACAATCCCCAGTCTGCATGGCCCTGATCCATCTGGTCCCAGTCTGTGCAGTCCCACGAGGATCCCAGTCCATGTCATCCCAGCCCCCATGATCCCAGTCTGCATGGTCCTGCATGGCTCACACTGCCAGGCTCTGGAATTCCAGTTCCCAGCATGGAAAAGTTGTTCCTGCCCATCCTAGTTTTGTTTCAGTTTGAGGTTTCCTGGCCAAAACACCCATTTATGTCACAGCTTTAGCATCCCGATCCTGTTCCCATTCCTATTCCAAATCCCTATCTCATTCCCGTTTTCATTCTCAATCTTCTTCCCGTTCCCCTTCCTGATGCCATTCCCAGTCCTGCTCCTGGTCCTCATCCCGATCTCATTCCTATTCACATTCCAATCCTAATCCCATTCCTGTTCTCCATCTCATGCCCAATCCCTATCTCATTCCCATTCTCAATCCTCTTCCTGTTCCCATTCCCAATCTTGTTCCCATTTCTGATTCCGATCTCATTCCCAATCTCGATCCCTTTCCCAATTGTCCTCGGTTAATGTTTTGACTGACTCCTCACCCTGTTCTCCTTGGCCATGAAGCTGTCTGCTCCGGAGAAGCCTGGGCTCTGCTCTGCAAAATAGCCTTAGTTTGCCATAAGCTTAGTTTGGGGGAGAGGATCGAGAAGCTGCGCTTGGCTCTGGCTGCTGCTGCAGGTGGCTATCAGCTGCTGTAGTGGTGGCTCGTGGCCTGGTTTGTAAGTTAGCTGGTTTTTTACTTAATTTTTTTGACTTTATATTGCTTAAATTATTTGGTTTTAGCTCGCTGCTGTTTTAAAGCTTGCTGGCTATTCCGGCTGTTTTTTCTTTCTCTCTCCCCTCTCCCTTCTCCCCTCACCCCAAGAATTCAGCACCAGCTCCAGAAAAACCCTGCGGCCTGCCTCTGGACACCTGGCCAGAGAAGCGTTCGCCCTTCTAGTAAAAATCAAAGCGTCCAAGTTTCTCTCCTCTCAATGAAAACTTTTTTGTCATCTAGGTCTGTGCTGAGAAGTGTTTCTCTTGTATGTGTTAATAAATAGAAGTTTTTTTCCACTTTTCCCCTAAGTGAAATTTTTTTTCCTTAAGTCTAGTGAAATAAAAACTAGGAGTTTTTTTCCCTAAGTTTGTCCAAACTTAAACACCAATTCCAATCCCTGTTCCCATTCCCAATCCCTCTTTCATTCCCATTCCCAATCCTGATCCCATTGCTTTTCCCAGTTCCAATCCCATTCCCATTCCCTTTCCCAATCCTGTTCTCAATCCCCAATCCCAATCCTTGTCCCATTTTCAATCCTGATCTCATTCCTGTTTCTGATCCCTCATTCCTAGTCTTGTTCCTATTCCCAATCCCTAACCTGTTCCCAATCCCAAACCTGTTCCTATTCCCAATCCCTAACCTGTTCCCAATCCCAAACCTGTTCCCATTCCCAATCTCATCCCTGTTTCTGATCCCGATCTCATTTGCTATCTCGATCCCTTCCCAATCCTAATCACGTTCTCATTCCCAATCCCTAGTTCATTCCCAATCCTAATCCTGTTCCCAATCCCGATCCTGCCGCTGTTTTCAGGGAATCATTTTGATCTCAACCTCTACCCCAAACTTGGGGGGGTCAAAACCCCCCAAATCCTGGGGTCAAACACCCCCAAATCACAAATTTGGGGGTCAAAAAGCCCCCAATCCCCAAATGTTGGGGTTTGAAATATTTGGGGTGTCCAACCCCTCTGATCCCCAAAATTTGGGGTTAAAGCCCTGATCCCCAAATTCTGGGGTCAAAACTCCCCAAACCAAACCCTGGGGTGTCAATACCCCCAAATCTCAAATTTTAGGATCGCCCACCCCTCAGTTCTCAAACTCTGGGGGTTAAACCCCCAAATCCCCATAATTTGGTGTCAACCCCCAAATCCCAAACTTTAGAACCAACATCCCAAACCCCCAAATCCTGAGGTGTAAAACACCCTTGACCCCAAATTTTAGGATCAAACCCTCAGACTTCAAACCTTGAGGTGTCAAACCCCCCAATTCCCAAACTCTGGAGTTTGAAATATTTGGGGTGTCAACCCCTGATCCCAAAATTCTGGGGTCAAATGCCCTGATCCCAAAACCCTGGGGTGTCAACTCCCCCAAAATTTTAGGGATCAAACCTCCCCATATCCCCAAACTTTGGGGTCAAACCCACCTGACCCCAAACTCCCTCCAAAACCACTCCACCCTGGGGGGCACAGCAGGGTCATTTGGGGTTTATTTGGGGTTGGTTTTGGGATTGATTTGGGGTGGGGGCAGGTCCAGATGCAATGCCTGCAGAGACACCCTGGGTACAATGCTGGGAGGGTGGGAAAAACCCTAAAACCCCTGGGGAACCCCAAAAGGGGATTTGCAGTGGAAAAGGAGATTTTGGGGTAAAGGGAAGAAATTGGGATATAAAAATGAGATTTTGGGATGGAAAAGGAGATTTGGGAGGAAAAAGGGTTTCGGGGTGAGGAATGGGGATTTGAGGTCAGGATTTCAGTGGAAAGGAGGATTTTGGATTGAAAAGGAGATTCTGGGTGGGAAATAGAATTTTGGGGTGGGAAAAGGGGATTTTGGGTGGACAGGAAAGGATTTTGGGGGTGGGAAATGGGAATTTGGGGTGGGAAAGAAGATTTTGGGGTGGGAAAGGAATTTGGATGCACAAAAGATTTGGGGTGGGAAAAGGAGAATTTTGGGGGTCTGAAAAGGACATTTGGGGTGCACAAAGAAGGATTTGGGGTTGGAAAAAGGAGGATTGAAATTTAAAAAGATTTGGGATAAAAAAAGGAGGAAGATTTAGTCCGAGCTGAACTTACCTGGGAGAGTGGGGGCAGGAGGGAGGTTTGGGGCAGTATCAGGACCATTTTTAAGGCAGTTTTCTGGGATTTTTGGTATTTGGGGCTGGTTTTGAGCAATTTTGGAATATTTGGGAACAGCTTTGAGGTATTGTGGGGTAGCTTGGAGGGATTTTAGGGTGTTTCTAGGGATTTTGGGGTGTTTTTAGTTGATTTTGGGGAAGCCTGAAGGGATTTGGGGTGTTTCGGGGCAGTTGTGGGGTATTGAGGGGCGGTTTTGAGGCGTTTCTCTGGAATTTTGGGGTATTCCAGGCCCTTTTTTCGGGTTTGGGGTGTTTCAGGTGGGTTTGGGTCACTTTTGGCGAAGGAGATCTTCATGGCGTTGCTCTGGGGATTTTGGGGTGTTTGGGGTACTCAGGGGCAGTTTTGAGGCGTGTCTCAGGGATTTTGGGGCGTTGCTCTGGGATTTGGGGTGTTTTGGGGCAGTTTTGCCAAAGCCTCCCAAACGCACCTCAGACCTCAATTCCCTCAGACCCCCAAATCGCCCCAAATCCATTCGGGACCCACTTCACACCCTCACTTCCCTCAGACCCCCAACTTCCCCATGTCCCCCGGCTCACCTCAGATACCCCAATTCCCCAAAGCTTCCCAGACCCTCAGTTCCCTCAGAGACCCCCAAAGCACCTCATTTCCCCGGCCCCACCTCGGACCTCAATTCCCCACAGAGCCCCACATCCATTCAGACCACCTCAGACCTCAATTTCAGACCCCTAAATCCCCCATTTCCCAAAGCCTCCCCAAAGCACCTCAGACTCCTCAATTCCTCAGATTCCCCAAATCCCCCATTTCCCCGGCCCTACCTCAGGTTCCTACACAGCCGATCTCCCGTCACGCTCTGTCCGCCCGCGCGGGGCCCTCCCAGCCAATAGCGGCGCTCTCCCCGAGCCAACCAATCAGCGCGGCTCCTCAGCAACACCGCCTCCCGCTGGTTCCTGGGGAGGTCCCAGGGTTGGTTTGGGGTTCTGGGGGTCCCAGCCCACCCTGACCGGGCTCTGGGGGTTTTTGGGGAGGATCCTCAGTTTGGGAGGGTCTCCCACGGTGCCTCCCAAAAGTCTCGAGGGTCCCTGGAAGTGGCTCCTGTTCCACCGGCCCGTGCCCCCTGATCCAGGACGGGCCCCAGTGAGTCTGGGGCTTCGGGGGCTGGGGGAGGGTTTGGGGGGTTCTGGAGGGGTTTTTGGGGGGTCTGGGGATCTGGGGGCTCTGCAGAAACCCTAAAATCCCCAAAACCCCTGAAATCCCCTAAATCCTCCCAAAATCCTCCCCAAGTCCTTCCCCAAATCTCCCCCAAAACCCCCAAAGATCTCCCAAAATCCCTCAAAATCCCTGAAACCCCAAAATCTCCCTAAATTGCCCTAAAACCCCAAAAATCCCTCCATCCCTCCAAATCCCCCTTGAAATCCCCCAAAGTCCGAAATTCCCCAAATCTTCCCAAAATCTCCCCAAAATCACCAAAATCCACCCAAGAATTCCTGAAATCCCCCAAAATCCTCCCCAAAATCCTCCCCAAATCCTCTGAAATCTCTAAAGATCCCCAAATCCCCAGAAATCTCCCCAAACTCCCCAAAATTCCCCAGGACACCCCAAAACCCCCAGATTCTCCCCAAACCTCCTCAAAATCCCCAAAATTGTCCTAAAACGCCCTCAAAATCCCCTCACACCCCAAAAATCCACCCCAGACACCCCAAATCCCCAAAACTCTCCAAAATCCCCTTGGACATGCCAAAATCCACAAATTCTCCTAAAACCCTGTCAAAATCCCCAAAATTTTCCTAACCCTCACCCCAAATCCCCCAAAATCCCTCAAAAGTCCCCCAAAATCCCTCAAAATCTCCCTAACCTCCCCAAAATCCCCCAGACACCCCCAAATCCTTTGGGACACCCCAAAATTCTCCCAAAACCCCTCAAAATCTCCCCAGATTTTCCAAAATCCCCCAAAGTCACCCTGAAAATCCCCCAGAAATTCCTGATCTCCCTCAAAATCCCCCAAGATCTCCTGAAACCCCCAAAATCTCCTAAAATTCCCCAAATCTCCCCAAAAGTCCCCCAAACCCCCAACCCCTGAGCACATCTCCCGTGGGGCTGCAGCCCCTGGCCCATGCCAAGTGTCCAGCAGAGCCCCCAGACCCCAATTGGGGCCGGGGGTCTAGCAGAGCCCGGCCATGGCCAGGGCCACCAGCCCACACCTGGGGGTGTGAGATTTTGGGGGATTTGAGGGGCTTTGGGAGGATTTGGGAGATTTGGGGATTCAGGAACTATGGAGGATTTTGGGAGATCTTGGGAGATTTGGGGATTTCAGGAATTCCTGGGGGCATTTGGGGGATTTTTGGGGTTTTGGGGCAATTTTGGGGGATTTTTAGGAGATTTCAGGGGGTTTTGGGAGGATTTGGGGAGATTTTGGGGTTTTGGGGCAATGTTGGAGAGATTTTGGGGTGATTTTGAGTAATTTTGGGGGAATTTTAGGAGATTTCTAAGGAATTTTAGGAGGATTTGGGGTGACTTTGGGGTTTTCAGTGGGTTTTGGGGTGGTTTAGGAGATTTTGGAGGGTGTTTGGGGGACATTTGGGGGATTTCAAGGGTTTGGGGGGGTTGAGGGAATTTTAGCAGATTTCAGGGGATTTTGGAGGGATTTGGGGGATTTCAGGGGATTTGTGGAGAGATTTTTGGGGGATTTTTGGAGATGTTGGAGAGATTTTTGAGGGTTGGGAGATTTTTTGAAGATTTGGGGATTTTCAGTGGTTTTGGGGGGAATTTGGGAGATTTTGAAAGATTTTGCAAGGATTTGGGAGATTTTTTGAGAATTTTAGGAGATTTCAGGGGGATTTTGGGAGAATTTGGGGGATTTGGGGGTTTTCGGGGCAATTTTCGGGGGCTTTTGGGGGGATTTTGGGGGGATTTTAGGAGATTTTAAAGGGAATTTGTAGGAGGATGTGGGGAGATTTTGGGGTTTTCAGTCGGTTTTGGGGGTGGTTTGGGGGGATTTTGGAGGGGTTTGCGGGACATATGGGGGATTTCAGGTGTTGGGGGGTTTGAGGAAATTGTAGCGGATTTCAAGGGATTATGGGGGGATTTGGGGGATTTCAGTGGATTTGTGGAGGGATTTTGGGGGATTTTGGGAGATTTTGGGGAGATTGGGAGATTTTTGGGGAATTTGGGGATTTTCAGGGAATTTGGGTGGATTCTGGGGGGGTTTTGAGAGATTTTGGGAGGATTTGGGGGATTTTGGGGGAATTTTTAGGATATTTCAGGGGAGTTTGGGAGGATTTTAGGGGATTTTGGGGAATTTTAGGAGATTTCAGGGGGTTTTGGGGAGGATTTGGGGGATTTTTGTGGGGTTGGGGGATTTTGGGGGAATTTTGGGAGAATTTTGGGGGGATTCTGAGATTTCAGGGAATTCCTGGGTGGGTTTGGGGGATGTTGGGGGTTTTAGGGGATTTTGGGGAATTTGGAGGTGTCGCTGCCCGAGGTGTCTCCTTAGTGTGGGTAATTTCCCCCAGGGGTTTGAATTCAGCGCCTGAGACACCTGGGTCTCACTCAGGGCTCTTTGAGACCCTCGCCAGGGGTTTTGAGACCCCCAGGAGGCCAGGGGAACACCCTGGGCTCCCACAGGAGGGATTTCAGGGGATTTTGGGGGAATTTTGGGGCAGATTTTGGGGAGGGATTTCAGGGGAATCTGGAGGGGTGACTTGGGAGGGATTCAGGGGCTCTTTGAGACCCTCGCCAGGGGGGTTTGAGACCCCAGGGAGGCCAGGGAACACCCTGGGGCTCCCACAGGAGGGATTTCAGGGGATTTTTGGGGGATTTTGGGGGATTGGAGGGATTTTGGGGGATTTTGGGGAGATTTTGGGAGGGATTTTGGGGGATTTTGGGGAATTTTGGATTTTGGGGGTGGATTTTGGGAGATTTTGGGGAGATTTGGGGATTTTGGGGAGATTTCAGGGGATTTCAAGGGGGATTTTGGGAGGGATTTTGGGGAGATTTTGGGGAGGGGTTGGAGGGATTTTGGGGGTTTTGGGGGCAATTTAGGGAGATTTTGGGGTTTTCAGGGGATTTTGAGGGATTTTGGGAGATCTTTGGGGGTTTTGGGGAATTTGGGAGATTTTGGGGGAATTTGGGGAGATTTGGGAGGATTTGGGGGATTTAGGGGATTTCAGGGGTTTTGGGGGATTTTAGGGTTTCTGCAGAGCCCCGCCCAGATCCCCCCAGACTCCCCAAACACCCCTCCAGAACCCCCAAACCGCCCTCCCCAGCCCCCCGAAGCCCCCAGACTCACTGGGGCCCGTCCTGGATCAGGGGGGCACGGGCCGGTGGAACAGGAGCCACTTCCAGGGACCCTCGAGACTTTTTGGGGAGGGGGCACCGTGGGAGACCCCCCAAACTGAGGGGGATCCCCTCCCCAAAAACCCCCAGAGCCCGGTCAGGGTGGGGCTGGGACCCCCCAGGAACCCCAAACCAACCCTGGGACCTCCCCAGGAACCCACGCGCGCGGGAGGCGGGTGTTGCTGAGGGGAGCCGCGCGCTGATTGGTTGGCTCGGGGAGAGGCGCGCCGCTATTGGCTGGGAGGGGCCCGCGCGCGTGGCGGACAGAGCGTGACGGGAGATCGGCTGTGTAGGAACCTGAGGTAGGGCCGGGGGAAATGGGGGGATTTGGGGGGAATCTGAGGGGAATTGAGGAGTCTGAGGTGCTTTTGGGGAGGCTTTGGGGAGAAATGGGGGATTTAGGGGTCTGAGGGAATTGAGGGTCTGAGGTGGGTCTGGAATGGATGTGGGGGCTCTGTGGGGAATTGAGGGGTCCGAGGTGGGGCCGGGGGAAATGAGGTGCTTTGGGGGTCTCTGAGGGGAACTGAGGGGTCTGGGGGAAGCTTTGGGGGAATTGGGGTATCTGAGGTGGGGCCGGGGGACATGGGGGAAGTTGGGGGGTCTGAGGGAAGTGAGGGGTGTGAAGTGGGTCCCGAATGGATTTGGGGCGATTTGGGGGTCTGAGGGGAATTGAGGGGTCTGAGGTGCGTTTGGGGAGGTTTTGGCAAAACTGCCCCAAAACACCCCAAATCCCAGAGCAACGCCCCAAAATCCCTGAGACACGCCTCAAAACTGCCCCTGAGTACCCCAAAACACCCCAAAATCCCAGAGCAACGCCATGAAGATCTCCATCGACAAAAAGTGACCCAAGACCACATGAAACACCCCAAACCCGAAAAAAATGGGCCTGGAATAACCCAAAATTCCAGAGAAACGCCTCAAAACTGCCCCTCAGTACCCCAAAACTGCCCCAAAACACCCCAAATCCCTTCAGGCTGCCCCAAAATCAACTAGAAACACCCCAAAATCCCATGGAAACACCCTAAAATCCCTCCAAACCACTGCACAATGCCTCAAAGCTGTTCCCAAATATTCCAAAATTGCTCAAAACCAGCCCAAACCACCAAAAATCCCAGAAAACTGCCTTAAAAATTGTCCTGATCCTGCCCCAAACCTCCCAGCTGCCCCCACTCCCCCAGGTAAGTGCAGCTCAGACCAAATCCTCCTTTTTCTATCCCAAATCTTTTTTTTAAATTTGAAATCCACCTTTTTCCAACCCCAAAATCCTTCTTTTGTGCATCCAAATTCCTTTTCCCAAACCAAAATCTCCTTTTCCCACCTCAAATTCCCATTTCCCACCCCAAATCCTTTCCTGTCCACCCAAAATCCCCTTTTTCCCACCCAAAATCTCCTTTTCCCACCCCAAATCCTTTCCTGTCCACCCAAAATCCCCTTTTCCCACCCCAAAATTCTCTTTTCTCACCCAAAATCTCCTTTTTCAATTCCAAATCCCCCTTTTTCACTGAAATCGTGACCTCAAACCCTCATTCTTCACCCGAAACCCTTTTTTCCTCCCCCAAATCTCCTTTTCCATCCTAAAATATCATTTTTATATCCCACTCTCTTCCCCTTTGACCCCAAAATCTCCTTTTGCCACTCAAAATTCACTTTTAGGGTTTCCCAAGTGTTTTTAAAGTTCTCCAGGGGTTTTTGTTCTTTTCCCACCCCCAGCATTGTACCCAGGGTCTCTCTGCAGACATTGCACCTGGACCTGCCCCCACCCCAAATCAATCCCAAACCAACCCCAAATAAATCCCAAATCAACCCCAAATCAATCCCAAATAAACCCCAAATGACCCCTGCTGTGCCCCCCAGGGTGGAGTGGTTTTGGAGGGGAGTTTGGGGTCAGGTGGGTTTGACCCCAAAGTTTGGGGATGGGGAGGTTTGATCCTAAAGTTTGGGGGTGTTTGACACCCCAGGGTTTGGGATCAGGGGGTTTGACCCCAGAATTTTGGGATCGGGGGGGTTGGACACCCCAAATATTTCCAACCCTGGAGTTTGGGAATTGGGGGAGTTTGACACCTCAAGGTTTGGAGTCTGAGGGGTTTTGATCCTAAAATTTGGGGTCAAGGGTGTTTTACACCTCAGGATTTGGGGTTTGGGGGTGTTGGTCCCAAAGTTTGGGATTTGGGGAGGTTGGACACCAAATTATGGGGATTTGGGGGGTTTAACCCCAGAGTTTGAGAACTGAGGGGGGGTGGGCGATCCTAAAATTTGAGATTTGGGGGTATTGACACCCCAGGGTTTGGGTTTTGGGGAGTTTTGACCCCAGAATTTGGGGATCAGGGGGCTTTAATCCCAAATTTTGGGATCACAGGGGTTGGACACCCCAAATATTTCAAACCCCAACGTTTTGGGATTGGGGGTTTTGATCCCAAATTTTGCGTTTGGGGAGGTTTGACCCCCATGATCCCAGTCTGCATGGTCCTGCATGGCTCACACTGCCAGGCTCTGGAATTCCAGTTCCCAGGCAGGAAAAGATGTTCCTGCCCTTGAAGGCAAAGCTCTTCAGAAGGGGCCAAAAGCCAAGTGCAGCAAGATCTTACAGGGACATTTCACTGCCAGCCTTCACAACTTCACCCATGGCTGCTGCAGCTCCTGCACTGGGAATTGAATCAGGGCAGGGTCTTTGGTGGGAGCTGCCCTGGGTCAAGGGAGACCCTGAGAGAGAAACAGAGCAGGCAGAGAGAGGCAGGAGAGAAAGGAGGACACAAACACAATCAGCTGAGAAGGTGCCACTGAAAACAGACCTGGAACTGACTGAAAGAGAATGGGACAGAAATCAGGAATTGTCAAGTTTTATTTACTATCAAATCCATCCCCCAGGAACATCCACACAATCCCGATCCCACCGCTCCAAATTTGGATCCCACTTCTTCCAATCTCCTTCCAACCCCTTCTCACCCTGGCGGCTCTGGAATCCAGTAAGGTTCGTGTGGGATTGAGTTGTTTTGAGGAGAGAACAAGGCACTTTGAAGTTGGATTGATCCCTTTTGAGTCAAAATTGAGGTGTTTTACTTGGATTTGGGAGGTTTTGAGGTGACAGATCGATCCCTCTTGGCTTTTGGAGCACAAAGAGATGGAGAAGAGAGAAAAACAAAGGCCAAAACAAAAGGATAACCAGGCAGGTGTCTTCCCAACATGGATCCCAGGGAATGTGGGTCACCAGGGCTCTGCCAATCGTGGGTCCTGCAGTGGGGGATGGAGTTGGAGCAGCGCACGAAGCTCTTCCCACACTCAGGGCACTCACAGGGCTTCCCTTACCGGTGCCTCCGTTGGTGTTGGGTCAAGGTTGAGCTCTGGGAGAAGCTCTTCCCACACTCCTCACACTCGTAGGGCCTCTCCCCAGTGTGGATGCGCCGGTGGGTGATGAGGTGGGAGTTTCGCCTGAAGCCCTTCCCGCAGTCAGGACACTCGTAGGGCCTCTCCTCTGTGTGTGTCTGGTAGTGCTTAAAGAGATCAGACCTGGTGGAAAACCTCTTCCCACACTTAGAACACTCGTAGGGCCTCTCCCCAGTGTGGATCCTTTGGTGAAGGATTAGGTGTGCACACTGCCTGAAGCCCTTCCCACAGTCCCCACACTTGTAGGGCTTCTCCCCAGTGTGGATCCTCTGGTGCCTGAGCAGGTGGGAGCTCCGGCTGAAACTCTTCCCACACTCCTCACACTCATGGGGCTTTTCCCCGGTGTGGATGCGCCGGTGGTTGGTGAGGGTCCCGTTTTCCCTGAATCCCTTCCCGCAGTCGGGGCAGCGGAAGGGCTTCTCGTCTGTGTGCGTGCGCTGGTGCTGGAGGAGATTGCCTCTAGTGCGAAACCTCTTCCCACACTCCCCACACTCGTAGGGCCTCTCCCCAGTGTGGATCCTCTGGTGGCGGATCAGGAGGTACCTCCATCTGAAGATCATCTCACACTCCGAGCACTTGTGGCGCTTCTCCCCATCACGAAGCTGCTCATGGACCACCAGGTGCGAGCTCTGGCTCCATCTCCGGCCGCCTGCCCGGCCCAGGCTGGGTCTTTCCTCCTCAGATCCCCGCGATCTGCGTTTGCAGCCCCTCCTGGTGCGGGATCTCCGCGGCTTTTCCTCCCCGTTGGATTCCTGCGCCGTGGAGCCACTGCAAACGGCCTCTTCCACCAGGTTCTGCTGCGGGGATTTGTCCTCCCTGCTCTCCGTGCTCAGCTCCTTGTCTGGGCGAGGAAGGACAAGGAGAGGATGGGATTTGCCTCCATGCCAGAGGGAAGGGGAAGGAGATCCCCCCAGCGCGTCCCCGGCAGGTCGGTGTCGGCAGCGGGGTGTCCTGCAGCCGGGGCCGTGCTGGGCTGGGAGATGGAGCAGGACAGAGGGGGAAAGGGGCACTGACTTCCTCCTCACCTGCCTGGGGCTCCTGGGCCATCTTCCTCTTCCTTGCAGCCTCCTCCTCCTCCATCAGGCCAAGGCTTGGCAATGGGAAATCCTGGTTTGGGGAAAAACAAGGGATGAGCGCGTTGTGTTGGGGGTTCCTCCTGCCCAAGTCCATCTCTAGAAGTCCCCGGGCATCTGGGCTCCATCAAAACCTCCCAAACACCAACATTCAGCCCTGAAAATGCCTCCCAGGAGTTCCTGGCAATGGTCCCTCCCCTTTGGTGTTCAGGGGTTCCCCCCTGTCCCAGCTGCTGGGGGTCACGCTTCTATTGGGGGTCCCCATCTACTCGGTGCCCGCCCTCCCCAGGCTGCTGGGAGTCCCAGCAATCCAAAAGCTCCCCCTCTTCCCTCTCCCCATTTAGGGATGCTGGGGGATTTTAGTGTCCCGGGGTCCCTTCTCCCTTATTCTCTGCTTTGGGGTGCTGGGGGTCCAAGGAGTCCCCCCTGCCCCTCTCCAGGCTGTTGAGGGTCCCGCCAATGGCGGCGCTCCCCCCTCTCTGGGCTCCCCACTTTGGGCTCCTGGGGGACACAGGGCTCTGCTCCTCCAGGCTGCCTCTGCCGGCAGCTGCCACCGGGACCCCCCAGTGTCCCCCCAAGGGGCATTTTCTGCTCAGCTCTGGAGTTCTGCATTCTCCAAACATTCACCTTCAGTAAAAAAAATAAACAAACCATGCTGAGAGGCACTGGGAGTATTGCAGTGGCAACTGGGATAAAACTGGGGGCAAGTGAACCACGCTGAGGTAACTGGGAGTGCCTGGAAATGACTATGAGATTGTTCAGGGCAACTGGGATATACTGGGAGTGACTGAGACTGTAAAGCTGGTAACTGGGACCTAATTGTCAGTGATTGGGAATGTGGTGGGGGGAAAACTGGGACCATGCTGGGGCAACTGGGGGCAAGTGTGAGTGACTGGGCCCTGCTGGCAGAGACTGAACTCATACTGGACTCATACTGGGATAGTACTGGGAGTGACTGGGACTGCGTTACGGTGCATGTGGGAGAACTAATATATTAAGTGTGTGTGTAATCATACTGGGGGGACTGAAACTGGGAAGAGTTGTGTCTATGCTGGGGGTTACTGGGAGTCAGTGCGAGCTACTACTCTGTACTGGGGGAACTGGACATGACTGGGACCATGCTGGGAGGGACTGGGGTCATCTGTGCAGTGACTGTGACTGTGCTGGGGCAACTGGGATCACAATGGGAGGAACTAGGAGAAACTGGAACCATGCTCAGAAATACTGGGATCATACTGGCTCATAATGGCAGAAACTGGAAGTGACTGGGGCCATGCTCGCAGCAACTGGGATGCACTGGGAGAGACTGAAACCACAGTGAGGGGAAATGGGTGCAACTGGAAACACACTGGATGATAATGGGAGCAGCTGTGCCCATGTCAGAGTCACACTGGGATCCTACTGGAAATGGCTGGGATTGTACTGGGAGTGACCGGAATAGTACTGGGAATATCTGAGAATGACTGGGATCATAATGTAATCAGACTGGGAATGATGGAGAAGGGCTGGGCACAACTGGAACCATACTGGGATTGACTGGGATTCACTCTGGACATGACTGAAAGAATACTGGGAGGATCTGGGTGTGACTGGGGTCATACTGGAGATGACTGGAACCATACTGGGAGTGACTACGGGTCCTACTGGGATCATCCTTGGAGCCACTGGGATTACAGTGAGTGGAAATGGAAACTGGCTCAGGGTTACTGGGAGCTACTGGGCCTATGATGGGAGGAAAATGTGGACACATTGGGAGCAACTGGGATCAACTGGAAGGTACTGGAACCATGCTGAGGGGACTGAGGCCATAACAGGGATCATACTGGGAGCAACTGGGAGTATGGGACACTGACAGAAACTGGGATCAGGCTGGAGACAACTGGGAGTAACTGGGAAAGACTGGCATCATTCTGAGCTAACTGGAACCTTAATGGGGAAACTGGGATATAATGAGAGTGTCTGTAACCATACTGGGGGACTGGAACCACACTGGGGGCAACTGGGAGATAGTGGGACAATGCTGAGAGGGACTGGGGCTATTCTAGGGATCATCCTGGGAGGAACTGGGAACAACTGGAACGATGCTGGCAGCAACTGGGATCATCCTGGGATCACAGGGAGAGCAGCTGACTCCATGCTGGGTGAGACTGGGATCACACTGAGGGTGACTGGAATCATAGTGGGATGGACTGCGAGTGGCTGCGAACAACTGGAATCATGCTGAAAGCACCTGGGAAGAAGTGAGAGTGACTGGCAGCATGCTGGGGGTGACTGGGATATACTGGGAGAGACAGGGAGTCACAGGGATTATACTGGAGGCTACTGGGGTCATGTTGGCATTGACAGGGAGCACTTGGGGGCCATGGCCTCATACTGGGAGAGACTGGGACTATACTGGAGGAACTGGGAGAGCTGGGAAAACCCTGTATGAACATGGGAGGAATGGCAGCAACTGTGACCGTGCAATGGGGAACTTGCATCATAATAGGGACTGACTGGGAGTGACTGGGATCAGCTTTGGAGTTCTGCATTCTCCATACATTTCCCTCCCCATCAAAAAAAAAAACCCAAAACCATGCTGAGAGGCACTGGGACTATTCCAAAGTCAACTGGGATAAAATTGGAGGTAAGGGAACCACGCTGAGGTAACTGGGAGTTCCTGGGAATGACTATGAGATTGTTCAGGGCAACTGGGATATACTGGGAGCGTCTGAGACCATAGAGGTGGTGACTGGGATATAACTGGGAGTGACTGGGAATGGGCTGGGGGGAAAAACTGGGACCATGCTGGGGTAACTGGGGGCAAGTGTGAGTGACTGGGGCCCTGCTGGCAGAGACTGGACTCATACCGGGATAGTACTGGGAGTGACTGGGACTGTGCTAGGGGCAGCTGGGAGAACTGGGAACACACTGGACCAAAGTGGAGCTGGAAAAGGTATCCGTTTAAAAAATTTTCTGTAATTTTAATCAAGATATTTTGTTTGCATTTGCCCTAAAAAGACTTCTAATTTTCTTTGCAGGGCATTGCTGCACCAGGTGGGGTCGGGATGAACTCAACACATCAACACACTGGGAGCAGCTGGAATGCTCAAGGGCCATCAGCGGCCATTAACAGAACATCAGTGGCCACCCAGGAACATCCACCCCAGACTCTGCCTCTGGCAAATTGCAGACACCTCCTCTGAAAAGACTGATAAAATCAGGGAATGAAGATCTAATTAACATCAGAAGGGGAGAAATCCGGATCCAAAAGGAGACCAAATAATAGGAATTCAGTGTTTGCAACTTGACACCAAAGAACACTGACCCAATTCATTTCCCTGACTGTACAAAAGAACTAAAAATTTACTAAAACGGAGTGTCATGGAATGATTCTCTCTGCACACACGGGTTATGTGTGGATGAGAAGATTTCTGTGCGACATC
The DNA here is from genome assembly GCA_034336665.1 of Luscinia megarhynchos. Lineage (NCBI taxonomy): Eukaryota > Metazoa > Chordata > Aves > Passeriformes > Muscicapidae > Luscinia > Luscinia megarhynchos. The sequence goes on along the minus strand of JAPFBE010000801.1, from coordinate 10,933 downwards.
CTGGCCACAACATCCTGCCATGATAATAAAGTAACGCCTTGACTCTCTAAATTATAAATTGCTGTCGGACATTTTTGGTTTTTTCTCTCAGTTTTGGTGACCCTGGGAGGAACTGGGAGCAACTGGGAGCAACTGGAAGCAACTAGGTCCGTGCTGGGGCAAATTCCATCATAATAGGGAATGGCTGGGAGTGACCGGGCTCATGCTGGGAGTGCCGAGGAAACTGGAAGCACACGCGGGGAGCAACTGGGCTCATGCTGGGAGCAGCCACTGGCGGCACCGGGAGCCCCGAAGCCCTTTCCCGGCCATGCCGCCCCTCCAGCCCCAGCACCCCCCGCCGGGGTCCCGGCAATGCCAGGGGTCCCCCTCTCGGGCTCCCCGCTTTGCCCTTCTGGGGCTCTCCTCTCTCTGCGCTCCCGCTCAGGGAAGCCGCTTCTCCGGGGCTCCCCAAAACCGCTGTCCCCCTGCCGATCCCGCCGCTCCCGCGCTCCCCACGTGGCCCCGGCAGAGCTCGCAGGGCCCGGCCCGGGAAGCCCAACCCCCACCGCGGGGGGACCCGCATCCCCCCGCCCCCCGCCGGGGCTCTGCCCGCACCCACCGGGACCCCCAAAAACACCTCCCGGGGACCCCCGATGTCCCCCCGAGGGCCATCTGCGCCTCTGAAGCCCGGCAAGATCCAAATATCCCCCCCAAAAATCCCCAAACCCAGGGACTCTCCTGGGATATTTGGGGTGAGCTCCCCCTCCCCAGGCACCTGCAGGATGGGGGCGATGGTCCCGGGGGCTGCGAGTTCAGGCAGCTCCGGGCTGGCGCTCGAATCGTTCCTTTTCCCCTTCTGCTTCTGCTGCTGCTCGCCTCTTCCTCCCTCCCACCTCCTCCTCCTGCCCCGATCTGAACCGTGAACTGGGAGGGGATGGGTCAAGGGAAGGGCGGGAACTGTGAGGGGAAAGGGCGGGGCCAAAGGGCCAGTTGGTCCTAAAGGGGCCTGGTTTGTCCTAAAATCATCAAAAAATGGCCTCAAATGCAGCCTAAATCTATAGGATTTGGCCTAAAAATCAGCCAGAGAGACCTCAAATCCACAAAATTGTGATCTGAAATCATCCAAATTTGCCTAACATTGTCCAAAAAGGCCCTAAAATCCAGTCTAAAATCCCACTTTGGCATAAAATCAGCCAAGTGGGCCTAAAATCTTTGGAACCAAAACTGAGACCAACACCAGAACCAGCACCAGCATCAATACTGAGACCGACATCAGAAAGGAGACCGAGACCAGGACTGGGAACAGAATCAACACCAGAACTGAGACCAGCACCACTCCAGAACTGGAACAAAGACTGGGACCAAGACCGAGACTGGCCCCGGAATTTCTGCTGGGACCAAGACTGAGACCAGCACCGACACTGGGACGGGCACCAGGAGAGCTCCAGGACTGAGACTGAGAGCGGCACCGGCACCAGAACTGAGACTGGCACCGCTCCATGACTGGGTCTGACAGTGAGATTGGCACTGGGAGCACTCTGGGATCAACACTGGCACCAGTACCAGCACTGGGACCGGAACCGCTCCGAGACTGAGACCAAAACTGAAAACGAAACCGGCACCAAGACTGGCACCGCTATAGGACCGTGACTGAGCCTGAGACCAGCACCGCTCCGGGATCGAGATTCAGACCGGGACCAGAATCAGCACCAGGAGCGCTCCAGGACTGCTCCAAACTGAGCCTGAGACCGGGACCAGGACAGAGACCGACACCAGGAGCGCTCTGGGACCTCCTTGTTCACTGCGGGGAGTTTTGGCTGCGCCCCCACACGGGACTGGGCAGGACTGGGAGGGACCCTGGGAGGGGCGGGACCGTCTCAGTTCACATCGTTCTGGAGCAGCCATCCCGGTCCATATGGTCCCAGTTTGTACAATCCCAGTCCATGGGATCCCAGTTTGTACAATCCCAGTCTGCATGGCCCTGATCCATCTGGTCCCAGTCTGGAGCATCCCAGTCCATGTGATCCCAGCCCCCATGATCCCAGTCTGCATGGTCCTGCATGGCTCACACTGCCAGGCTCTGGAATTCCAGTTCCCAGCCAGGAAAAGTTGTTCCTGCCCATCCTAATTTTGCTTCTCCAGTTTGAGGTTTCCTGGCCAAGGCACCCATTTATGTCACAGCTTTAGCATCCCGATCCTGTTCCCATTCCTATTCCAAATCCCTATCTCATTCCCGTTTTTATTCTCAATCTTCTTCCCGTTCCCCTTCCTGATGCCATTCCCAGTCCTGTTCCTGGTCCTCATCCCGATCTCATTCCTATTCCCATTCCAATCCTAATCCCATTCCTGTTCTCAATCCCTATCTCATGCCCAATCCCTATCTCATTCCCATTCTCAATCCTCTTCCTGTTCCCATTCCCAATCTTGTTCCCATTTCTGATTCCGATCTCATTCCCAATCTCGATCCCTTTCCCAATTCCAATCCCGTTCCCATTCCCAATCCCTCTTTCATTCCCATTCCCAATCCTGATCCCATTGCCTTTCCCAGTTCCAATCCCATTCCCATCCCCTTTCCCAATCCTGTTCTCAATCCCCAATCCCAATCCTTGTCCCATTTTCAATCCTGATCTCATTCCCGTTTCTGATCCCTCATTCCTAGTCTTGTTCCTATTCCCAATCCCTAACCTGTTCCCAATCCCAAACCTGTTCCCATTCCCAATCTCATCCCTGTTTCTGATCCCGATCTCATTTGCTATCTCGATCCCTTCCCAATCCTAATCACGTTCTCATTCCCAATCCCTAGTTCATTCCCAATCCTGATCCTGTTCCCAATCCCGATCCTGCCGCTGTTTTCAGGGAATCATTTTGATCTCAACCTCTACCCCAAACCTGGGGGTCAAAACCCCCCAAATCCTGGGGTCAAACACCCCAAACGCCAAATTTGGGGTCAAAAAGCCCCCAATCCCCAAATGTTGGGGTTTGAAATATTTGGGGTGTCCAACCCCTCTGATCCCAAAATTTGGGGTTAAAGCCCCCTGATCCCCAAATTCTGGGGTCAAAACTCCCCAAAATCCAAACCCTGGGGTGTCAATCCCCACAAATCTCAAATTTTAGGATCGCCCATCCCGTCTCAGTTGTCAAACTCTGGGGTTAAACCCCCCAAATCCCCATAATTTGGTGTCCAACCCCCAAATCCCAAACTTTAGGACCAACACCCCAAACCCCAAATCCTGAGGTGTAAAACACCCTTGACCCCAAATTTTAGGATCAAACCCCTCAGACTTCAAACCTTGAGGTGTCAAACCCCCCCAATTCCCAAACTCTGGGGTTTGAAATATTTGGGGTGTCCAACTCCCTGATCCCAAAATTCTGGGGTCAAACGCCCTGATCCCAAAGCCCTGGGGTGTCAACCCCCCAAACTTTAGGATCAAACCTCCCCTATCCCTAAACTTTGGGGTCAAACCCACCTGACCCCAAACTCCCCTCCAAAACCACTCCACCCTGGGGGGCACAGCAGGGGTCATTTGGGGTTTATTTGGGGTTGGTTTGGGATTGATTTGGGGTGGGGACAGGTCCAGATGCAATATCTGCAGAGAGATCCTGGGTACAATGCTGGGGGTGGGAAAAACCCTAAAAACCCCTGGGGAACCCAAAAAAGGGGATTTGCAGTGGAAAAAGAGATTTTGGGGTAAAAGGGGAAGAAATTGTGATATGAAAATGACATTTTGGGATGGAAAAGAAGATTTGGGGGAGGAAAAAAGGGTTTCGGGTGAGGAATTTGAGGTCAGGATATCGGTGGGAAAAGGGGAATTGGATTGAAAAAGGATATTCTGGTTGTGGAAATAGAATTTTGGGTGGGAAAAGGGGATTTTGGGTGGACAGGAAAGGATTTGGGGTGGGAAATGGGAATTTGGGGTGGGAAAAGAAGATTTTGGGGTGGGAAAAGGAATTTGGATGCACAAAAGATTTGGGGTGGGAAAAGGAGAATTTGGGGTCTGAAAAAGACATTTGGGGTGCACAAAGAAGGATTTTGGGGTTGGAAAAAAGAGGATTGAAATAGAAAAAAATATTTGGGATAAAAAAAGGAGGATTTGGTCCGAGCTGAACTTACCTGGGGGAGTGGGGGCAGGTGGGAGGTTTGGGGCAGGGTCAGGAGCATTTCTGGGGCAGTTTTCTGGGATTTTTGTATTTGGGGCTGGTTTTCAGCAATTTTGGAATATTTGGGAACAGCTTTGAGGTATTTTGGGGTGGTTTGGAGGGATTTTAGGGTGTTTCTATGGGATTTTGGGGTGTTTCTAGTTGATTTTGGGGCAGCCTGAAGGGACTTGGGGTGTTTCAGGGCAGTTTTGGGGTATTGAGGGGCGGTTTTGAGGCGTTTCTCTGGAATTTTGGGGTATTCCAGGCCCATTCTTTTCGGGTTTGGGGGTGTTTCAGGTGGGTTTGGGTCACTTTTTGGCGAAGGAGATCTTCATGGCGTTGCTCTGGGATTTTGGGGTGTTTTGGGGTACTCAGGGGCAGTTTTGAGGCGTGTCTCAGGGATTTTGGGGCGTTGCTCTGAGATTTGGGGTGTTTCAGGGCAGTTTTGCCAAAGCCTCCCCAAACGCACCTCAGACCCCTCAATTCCCCTCAGACCCCCAAATCGCCCCAAATCCATTCGGGACCCACTTCACACCCCTCACTTCCCCTCAGACCCCCAACTTCCCCCATGTCCCCCGGCTCCACCTCAGATACCCCAATTCCCCCCAAAGCTTCCCCAGACCCCTCAGTTCCCCTCAGAGACCCCCAAAGCACCTCATTTCCCCGGCCCCACCTCGGACCCCTCAATTCCCCACAGAGCCCCCAAATCCATTCCAGACCCACCTCAGACCCTCAATTCCCTCAGACCCCCTAAATCCCCCATTTCCCCAAAGCCTCCCAAAAGCACCTCAGACTCCTCAATTCCCTCAGATTCCCCCAAATCCCCCATTTCCCCGGCCCTACCTCAGGTTCCTACACAGCCGATCTCCCGTCACGCTCTGTCCGCCACGCGCGCGGGCCCCTCCCAGCCAATAGCGGCGCGCCTCTCCCCGAGCCAACCAATCAGCGCGCGGCTCCCCTCAGCAACACCCGCCTCCCGCGCGCGCGGGTTCCTGGGGAGGTCCCAGGGTTGGTTTGGGGTTCCTGGGGGGTCCCAGCCCCACCCTGACCGGGCTCTGGGGGGTTTTGGGGGGAGGGGGATCCCCCCTCAGTTTGGGAGGGTCTCCCACGGTGCCCCCTCCCCAAAAAGTCTCGAGGGTCCCTGGAAGTGGCTCCTGTTCCACCGGCCCGTGCCCCCCCTGATCCAGGACGGGCCCCAGTGAGTCTGGGGGCTTCGGGGGGCTGGGGGCGGTTTGGGGGTTTGGGAGAGGTGTTTGGGGAGTCTGGGGGTATCTGGGGGTGCTCTGCAGAAACCCTAAAATCCCCCAAAACCCCCTGAAATCCCCTAAATCCCCCAAATCCTCCCAAATCTCCCTCCAAACCTCCCCCCAATCTCCCCAAATTCCCCCAAAACCCCCAAAGATCTCCCAATATCCCTGAAAATCCCCTGAAAACCCCAAAATCTCCCCTAAATTGCCCCAAAACCCTCAAAATCCCTCCAACCCCCTCAAAAATCCCCCTTGAAAACCCCCTTGAAATCCCCCAAATTCCCCAAAATGGCCCCCAAATCTTCCCTAAATCTCTCCAAAATCACCAAAATCCACCCAAGAATTCCCTGAAATCCCCCAAAATCCTCCCAAAATCCTCCCCAATCCCCCTGAAATCTCCCAAAATCCCCAAATCCCCCGAAATCCCCCAAAACTCCCCAAAATCCCCCAGAACACCCCAAAACCCCCAAATTCTCCCCCAAACCTCCTCAAAATCCCCCAAAATTTTCCTAAAACGCCCTCAAATTCCCCTCACACCCCAAAATCCACCCCAGACACCCCAAATCCCCCCAAAACTCTCCAAAAATCCCCCTTGGACACGCCAAAATCCACAAATTCTCCCTAAAACCCCCGTCAAAATCCCCCAAAATTTTCCTAACCCTCCCCAAATCCCTCAAAATCCCCCCAAATCCTTCAAAATCTCCCTAACCTCCCCAAAATCCCCCAGACACCCCAAATCCCCTTGGGACACCCCAAAATTCTCCCCAAAACCCCTCAAAATCTCCCCCAAATTTTCCAAAATTCCCCAAAATCCCCCAAAATTCCTGAAATCCCCCAAATACCCCCCAAAATCCCCCAAGATCTCCTGAAAACCCCAAAGATCTCCCTAAAATTCCCCCAAATCTCCCCCAAACCCCCCAACCCCCCTGAGCACATCTCCCCGTGGGGCTGCAGCCCCTGGCCACAGCCGTGTCCAGCAGAGCCCCCAGACCCACTGGGGCCGGGGGTTCCCAGCAGAGCCCGGCCATGGCCAGGGCCACCAGCCCACACCTGGGGGTGGGGGATTTTGGGGGGTTTAGGGATTTTGGGAGGATTTTGGGGCAGATTTGGGGGATTTCAGGGAATTCCTGGGGGCATTTGGGAGGATTTTATGGGGTTTTGGGGACCATTTTGGGGGATTATTAGGAGATTTGAGGGGATTATGGAGGATTTGGGGAGATTTTGGGGGTTTTGGGGCAATTTTGGGAGATTTTGGGGTGATTTTGGGGGAATTTTAGGAGATTTCTAAGGAATTTTAGGAGGATTTGGGGAGACTTTTGGGGTTTTCAGTGGGTTTTGGGGTGGTTTAGAGATTTTGGAGGGGTTTGGGGGACATTTAAGGGGATTTCAGGGGATTTTGGGGGCTGAGAATTTTAGGAGATTTCAGAGGGATTTGTGGAGGGATTTTGGGGGATTTCAGGATGTTGGGAGATTTTGAGGGAGATTGGGAGATTTTTGAGGAATTTGGGGGATTTTCAGAGGGATTTTGGGGGGATTCTGAGGGAGTTTTAAGGGATTTTGGGAGGATTTGGGGGACTTTTGGGGAATTTTAGGAGATTTCAGGGGATTTTGGGAGGATTTGGGGGATTTTTGAGGGTTTGGGGAATTTTGAGGGAGAATTTTGGGGGATTCCGAGATTTCAGGGAATTCCTGGGTGGATTTGGGGGATGTTGGGGGTTTTAGGGGATTTTGGGGAATTTGAGGTGTCGCTGCCCGAGGTGTCTCCTTAGCCCCGGGATCCCCTCAGGAGGACATGCAGTGGTTCAAATCCTGGTTTTCCCCCAGGCGCCCGATGAGAGATTGCAGCAGACGGTTTCAGAGGCTCCAAGGATTGTTGATTGTTCCTTGTCTCAGGAACTCTCTGCCCGGCTCACAGCGTCTGTCCAGCCGGGCACCCAGGATGGAATCTGCCTGCTGAGGGCAGGGCTGATCTTCTACAGTCTGCATTCCGTGCTGGATGTTTGTAACAACTTTCCAATGCAATCCAACTGTGTTAAACTGCCCAGCCGTGTCCCCATCCAACCTGACAGTGCCAGCATGTCACCCAGCACGGATGGCACGGAGAAGGAGGAGAAGAGGTATCCACACCCCAAATTCTCCATCTTGGCCACGTGTCCCTTATCACCAAACATCCCCAAAAGTCTATTTATCTACGTTCTAACAGTCTCATTTACACTTGACTGATTTTGGTGGCTTGTTTCCATTCCCTCTGTGTTGGTAATTTCCCCCAGGGGTTTGAATTCAGCGCCTGAGACACCTGGGTCTCACTCAGGGCTCTTTGAGACCCTCGCCAGGGGGGTTTTGAGACCCCCAGGGAGGCCAGGGGAACACCCTGGGCTCCCACAGGAGGGATTTCAGGGGATTTTGGGGGATGGATTTTGGGGAATTTTGGGGGATTTGGGAGATTTTGGGAAATTTGGGGGATTTTGGGGATTTCAGGGGATTTTGGGGGAATTTTTAGGAGATTTCAGGGGATTAGGGAGGATTTGGGGGACGTTTCGAGAGGATTCTGGGGGATTTTGGAAAGATTTTAGGGGTTTTCAGGGAATTTTGAGGGATTTTGGGGTGGATTTGGGGGATTTTGGGAGATTTCGGGAGATTTTGGTGGGATTTTGGGGGATTTCAGGGAATTCTTGGTTGGATTTTGGTGATTTTGGGGAGATTTGGGAGGAATTTAGAGGATTTCAAGAGGGATTTCAAGGGGGATTTTGGGGGATTTTGAGGGGGTTGGAGGGATTTTGGGGGTTTGGAACAATTTAGGGGAGATTTTGGGGTTTTCAGGGGTTTTGAGGGATTTTGGGAGATCTTTGGCGGTTTTGGGGAATTTGGGAGATTTGGGGGATTTCGAGGGATATTTTGGGAGGATTTGATCTCATTTGCTCACAGCCTCTCCCAGTCACCCTCAGTGGAGTGCCAGTTGCTGCCATTATGATCCAGTATGATCCCAGTATTTCTGGGCATGGTTCCATTTGCTCTCTGTTCCTCCCAGTGTGATTCCAGTTACCCCAGCACAATCCCGTCACTCCATACATGATCCCAGTCCCTCTCAATATGGTGCCAGTCATGCCCCAGTTGCTCCCAGTACAGAGTAGTGCTCCCACTGACTCCCCAGTAGCCCCCAGCATGGACACAACTGTTCCCACTATGGTTCCAGTCCCCCAGTATGATTACAGACACTTATTATAAATCACTTGTCCCCAGATGCCCCAAGTACAATCGCAGTCTCTCCCAGTACTATCCCAGTATGAGTCCAGTCTCTGCCCAGCAGGGCCCCAATCACTCACACTTGCCCCAGTTACCCCAGCAAGGTCCCAGTTTCCCCATTCAATCCCAGTCACTCCCCAGTTAGGGTCCCAGTCACCACCCCTATGGCCTCAGACACTCCAAGTATATCCCAGTTGCCCTGAACCATCTCATAGTCATTCCCAGGGACACCCAGTTACCTCAGCGTGGTTCCTTGCCCCAATTTTATCCCAATTGCCCCTGCAATAGTCCCAGTGCCTCTCAGCATTGTTTTATTTTTTAGAGAAGGGAATGTTTGGACAATGCAGACATCCAAAGCTGAGCAGAAAATGCCCCTTGGAGGGCACTGGGGGTCCCGGTGGCAGCTGCCGGCAGAGGCAGCCTGGAGGAGCAGAGCCCTGTGTCCCCCAGGAGCCCCAAAGTGGGGAGCCCCAGAGGGGCGCGCCATTGGCGGGACCCTCAACAGCCTGGAGAGGGCAGGGGACTCCTTGGACCCCCAGCACCCCAAAGCAGAGAATAAGGAGAGGGACCCCAAAATCCCCCAGCATCCCTAAATGGGAGAGGGAAGAGGGAGCTTTTGGATTGCTGGGACTCCCAGCAGCCTGGGGAGGGCGGGGCACCAGTAGATGGGGGACCCCAATAGAAGCATGACCCCAACAGCTGGGACAGGGGAACCCCTGAACACCAAAGGAGGGACCATTGCCAGGAAGTCCTGGGAGGCATTTTCAGGGCTGAATGTTGGTGTTTGGGAGGTTTGATGGACCCCAGATTCGGGGACTTCTAGAGATGGAATTGGGCAGGAGGAACCCCCAACACAAACGCTCATCCCTTGTTTTCCCCAAACCAGGATTTCCCATTGCCACCCAGTGGCCCGATGGAGGGAGGAGGCTGTGAGGAGAGAAGATGGCCCCAGGAGCCCCAGGCAGGTGAGGAGGAAGTCAGTGCCCCTTTCCCCTCTGTCCTGCTCCATCTCCCAGCCAGCAGGCCCCGGCTGCAGGACACCCCGATGCCGACACCGACCTGCCGGGGACACGCTGGGGAAAATCTCCTTCCCCTTCCCTCTGGCACGGAGGCAAATCCCATCCTCTCCTTGTCCTTCCTCGCCCAGACAAGGAGCTTAGCACGGAGACAGGGAGGACAAATCCCCAAAGCAGAACCTGGTGGAAGAGGCCGTTTGCAGTGGCTCCATGGCAGGAATCCAACGGGGAGGAAAAGCCGCGGAGATCCCGCACCAGGAGGGGCTGCAAACGCAGATCGCGGGGATCTGAGGAGGAAAGACCAGCCTGGGCCGGGCAGGCAGCTGGAGATGGAGCCAGAGCTCGCACCTGGTGGTCCATGAGCAGCTTCGTGGTGGGAGAAGCGCCACAAGTGCTCAGAGTGTGGGATGAGCTTCAGATGGAGGTCTGATCCCCCACCAGAGGATCCACACTGGGAGAGGCCCCTATGAGTGTAAGTGTGGGAAGAGGTTTCACACCGAGGCAATCTCCTCCAGCACCAGCGCACACACACAGATGAGAAGCCCTTCCGCTGCCCCGACTGCGGGAAGGGATTCAGACGAAACTCCCACCTCATCTCCCACCAGCGCATCCACACCGGTGGAAAAGCCCCACAAGTGTGAGGAGTGTGGGGATGAGCTTCAGATGGAGCTCCAGCCTGATCAGCCACCAGAGGATCCACACTGGGAAAGGCCATACAAGTGTGGGGACTGTGGGAAGGGCTTCAGGCAGCGTTCCAGCCTAATCTGCCACCAAAGGATCCACACAGGAGAGGCCCTACGAGTGTTCTAAGGGTGGAAGAGTTTCCACCAGCTCTGATCTCATCAAGCACTACCAGACACACACGGAGGAGAGGCCCTACGAGTGTCCTGACTGCGGGAAGGGCTTCAGGCAGAAGTCCAACCTCATCACCCACCGGCGCATCCACACTGGGGAGAGGCCTCGAGTGTGAGGAGTGTGGGAAGAGCTTCTCCCAGAGCTCAACCTTGGCCCAACACCAACGGAGGCACCGGTAAGGGAAGCCCTGCGAGTGCTCCGAGTGTGGGAAGAGCTTCATGCACTAACTCCATCCCCACTGCAGGTCCCACATTGAGCAGAGCCCTGGTGACCACATTCTGGGGATCCCTGTTGGGAAGACACCTGCCTGGTTATCCTTTGGTTTTGGCTTCATTTTCTCTTTCTCCATCTCTTTGTGCTCCAAAAGCCAAGAGGGATGGATCTGTCACCCTCAAAACCTCCCCCACTCCAAGTCTCAGTCTGCTTGGTCCTGCATGGCTCACACTGCCAGGATCA
>JAPFBE010000800.1:0-26934 GCA_034336665.1 Luscinia megarhynchos | reverse complement strand
GGGATGGGGGGCACACCGAAGGGTACACCTGGGGGATAGCTGTGGATTGGTGGGGACAGGTGGGGATACACCTGGGCACAGCTGGGCATAGCTGGGGACACCTGGGGACACCTGGGGATAGGTAGGAATACACCTGGGCACACCTGGGCACACCTGGGAGGTTTAAACTACCCCGAAATACACCTGGGGAGTCTGAAAGGGGCTTGCAAGGGCCCCCCTCCCCTCCAGGTGCAGTCTCCAGCCTGGACACGGGGGTGTCTCACCTGTCCCCGTGTCTCACCTGTCCCCCATGTCTCACCTGTCCCCCGTGTCTCACCTGTCCCCCGTGTCTCACCTGTCGCAGGTGCAGCGCTGCTGGACGCTGGGGGTGTCTCACCTGTCCCCCTCATGTCTCACCTGTCCCCCATATCTCACCTGTCCCCCCTGTGTCTCACTCTGTCCCCTGTGTCTCACCTGTCCCCCCTGTGTCTCACCTGTGCCCCCATATCTCACCTGTCCCCCCGTATCTCACCTGTCCCCCCATGTCTCACCTGTCCCCCTGTGTTTCACCTGTCCCACATATCTCACCTGTCCCCCATATCTCACCTGTCCCTCGTGTCTCACCTGTCCCCCCGTAGTCTCACCTGTCCCCGTGTCTCACCTGCCGTAGGTGCAGCTCCCTGCTGGACGCTGGGGTGTCTCACCTGTCCCTCAGAAATCTCACCTGTGCCCCCCATACTCACCTGTCCCTCGTGTCTCACCTGTCCCCCCGTGGTCTCACCTGTCCCCGGTGTCTCACCTGCCGCAGGTGCAGCTCCCTGCTGGACGCTGGGTGTCTCACCTGTCCCCGTGACACCACCTGTGCCCCCCCGTGTCTCACCTGTCCTCGTAGCTCACCTGTGCCCCCCCATATCTCACCTGTCCCCCCGTGTCTCACCTGTCCCCCGCAGTCTCACCTGTCCCCTCAGGTCTCACCTGTCCCTCAGTAGCCCACCTGTCCCCCATACTCACCTGTCCCCCCATGTCACCTGTCCCCTCGTGTCACCTGTCCCTCAGACCACCTGTCCCTCATATCTCACCTGTCCCCTCGTGTCTCACCTGTCCCCTGAAGTTCTCACCTGTCCCCGTAGTCTCACCTGCCGTAGGGTGCAGCCCCTGCTGGACGCGGTGTCTCACCTGTCCCCTGGTGTTCACCTGTCCCCCGTGTCTCACCTGTCCCCCATACTCACCTGTCCCCCTGCAGTCTGACCTGTCCCCCCGTGTCTTACCTGTCCCCCGTGTACCACCTGTCCCCCCATACTCACCTGTCCCCGTGTTCACCTGTCCCCCCGTGTCTCACCTGTCCCCGTGTCTCACCTGTCCCCGTGTCTCACCCGCCGCAGGTGCAGCTCCCTGCTGGACGCGGGCGGGCCCTCGCGCGCTACGTGGCGTGAGCTGCTGAGGAGCTGCTGCGGCGCTGCGGGTGGAGCCGATGGCGGCGGGCTGCGGACCTCACCCCGCCTTCACGGACTTCCCCAGCGGCCCGAGCTCCCCCTGGGACGACGAGAGCCGTGGTCGGGGAGCTCACCTGCATCGCCATCGGGCATCGAGGACCCCGTATGTCTCGAGGTGCATGACAAGGGGCTGGGGGACATGGGGGCATGGGGGCGTGGGGGACATTGGGGGAGCGTGGGGGGACATGGGGGCGTGGGGACATTGGGGGCGTGGGGGAAATGGGGACATGGGGGGGAAATGGGGATGGGGGACATGGGGGGCGTGGGGACATTGGGGGCGTGGGGGGAAATGGGGACATGGGGGGAAATGGGGATGGGGGACATGGGGGGCGGGGATATGGGGGACATTGGGGGCGTGGGGACATGGGGGGCGTGGGGGAAATGGGGATGGGGGACATGGGGGGGGGGAAAAGGGGGACATGGGGGTCGGGGGGCGCGGGGACATTGGGGGCGTGGGGGCTAAATGGGGACATGGGGGGAAATGGGGGTCGTGGAGGGTAGTGGGGACATTGGGGGGCGAGGGGATATGGGGGACATTGGGGGGCGTGGGGGACATGGGGACAAAGGGGACAGGGGGACATTGGGGACAGGACGAGGATGCTGAGGGGACACTGGGGACAGGGACGGGGACACTCGGGGACACTCGGGGACATCGGGGATACTTTGGGGAACACTCGGGGACACCGGGGACAGGACAGGGATGCTGAGGGGACACCGAGGATAGAACGGGGACACGTGAGGGACACCGGGGACAGGACAGGGACACACGGGGGACATTGGGGACAGGAAGGTGGCACACTGGGGACACACAGGGGGAGACTCGGGGACACTCAGGGAACATTGGGGGGACACTTGGGGACATTGGGGGACATTGGGGGACACTCGAGGGATATTGGGGGACACCGGGGACACTCGGGGGACACCGCTTGGGGACACTGGAGACACTGGGGGACACTCGGGCACACCGGGGACACTCGGGGACACTTGGGGACACTGGGCACACCGGGGGACACCGGGGATACTCGGGACACACCGGGGACACTCGGGGGCACACCGGGGACATTGGGGGACACTCGGGGGACACCGGGGACACTCGGGGGACATTGGGGACACTTCGGGGCACACCGGGGCACACCGGGGACAGGACAGGGACATTCGGGGGACACTCGGGGGACACTCGGGCACACCGACAGGACAGGGACATTGGGGACACTCGGGGGACACTCGGGGCACACCGGGGCACACCGGGGACAGGACAGGGACAGGGTGCGCGTGGCAGGTGCCCGAGGCCATCCGGAAGTGCCAGCGCGCGGGGATCACGGTGCGGATGGTGACAGGCGACAACCTGGAGACGGCGCGCGCCATCGCGGCCAAGTGCGGGATCCTCCCCGCGGGGGGCGGCGGCGAGTGGCTGTGCCTGGAGGGGAAGGACTTCAACCGCAGGATCCGCAACGACCGCGGCGAGGTGCGCTGGGAGCACTGGGAGGGACTGGGAGCACTGGGAGTGAGACTGGGGACGCTGGGAGTGGGATTGGGGACACTGGGATGGGGACTGGGGACACTGGAGGGGTAGGATTTCAACCCACGAGGATCCCACAACGATCACAAGCGAGGTCGCTGGGAGCACTGGGAGGGACTGGGAGCACTGGGAGTGAGACTGGGGACGCTGGGAGTGGGATTGGGGACACTGGGATGGGGACTGGGGACACTGGAGGGGTAGGATTTCAACCGCAGGATCCGCAATCGATCGCGGCGAGGTGCGCTGGGAGCACTGGGAGGGACTGGGAGGGACTGGGATGGGGACTGGGGACGCTGGGAGTGGGACTGGGGACACTGAGAGGGACTGGGGGGCACTGGGATGGGGTTTGGGGACACTGGGATGGGGACTGGGGGACACTGGGGAGTGGGACTGGGATGGGGACTGGGGACACTGGGATTGGGACTGGGGACACTGGGATGGGGACTGGGGACACTGGAGGGGAAGGACTTCAACCGCGAGGATCCCAAGCGACCCATCGCTGGGGAGGTGAACTGGGAGCACTGGGAGCACTGGGATGGGGACTGGGGACACTGGGAGTGGGATTGGGGACACTGGGATGGGGTTTGGGGACACTGGGATTGGGACTGGGGGCACTGGGAGTTGGATTGAGGGCACTGGGGGGACACTGGGGGACACTGGAGGGGAGGGACTTCAACCACAACATCCGCAACGACCGCGGGGAGGTGAACTGGGAGCACTGGGAGCACTGGAGATGGGGACTGGGACACGAGGATGGGGGACTGGGGACACTGGAGGGGGGACACTGGGGGGACACTGGGGACACTGGGACAGGGACTGGCGGCACTGGGAGTGGGACTGGGGACACTGGGGGACACTGGAGGGGAAGAACTTCAACTGGAGAATCCGCGAACGACCCCATGGGCGAGACGAACTGGGAGCACTGGGAGGGACTGGGAGGGACTGGGAGGGACTGGAGACACTGGGATGGGGACTGGGGACACTGGGAGTGAGACTGGGAGTGCTGGGATAGGGACTGGGAGCACTGGGATGGGAACTGGGGACACTGGGGGCACTCGGGAGAGGCACTGGGGAAACTGGGAGGGACGGGGAGTGGAACTGGGGACACTGGGGGTCCCTGGGGGGTCTCGGGGTGTCCCTGGGGGGTCTCCGGGGGTCTGGGGGGTCTCCGGTTTTTTCAGCCCCCCAAACCCCCCAGGTGGAGCAGGAGCGCCTGGACAAGGTGTGGGGGGCAGTTTTGGGGTGGCTCAGGTGACCCTGAGGTGTCCCTAAGGGGTCCCCCGGAGGTCTGGGGGGTCTCCCGGGGATCTGGGGGTCTCAGGGTGTCCCTGGGGGGCCCCCGGGGGTCTGGGGGTCTCTGGGGTCTCTCACCCCCGCACCCCCAGGTGGAACAGGAGCTCCCTGGTCAAGGTGTGGGGGGCAGTTTTGGGGTGGCTCAGGTGTCCCTAAGGGGTCCCTGGGGGTCTCAGGGTGTCCCTGGGGGTGTCCCTTGGGGATCTGGGGCGGTCTCAGGGTGTCCCTGGGGGGGTCTCCCGGGGGTCTGGGGGGTCTCCGGGGTCTCTCACCCCCCGCACCCCCCAGGTGGAACAGGAGCTCCTGGTCAAGGTGTGGGGGCAGTTTTGGGGTGACTCAGGTGACCCTGAGGTGTCCCTAAGGGGGTCCCTGGGGGTCTCGGGGTGTCCCTGGGGGGTCTCTGGAGATCTGGGGGGTCTCCGGGGGATCTTGGGGGTCTCGGGGTCTCTCACCCCCCCAAACCCCCCCGCACCCCCAGGTGGAGCAGGAGCGCCTGGACAAGGTGTGGCCCAAGCTGCGCTGGCCCTGGCGCCGTCGCCTCACACCGACAAACACACCTTGGTGAAAGGTGCGCTCTGGGGGTCCCGGGGGGTTTTGGGGTTTTTTTGGGGGTCGCTGGCAGAGGGTCCCCAGCCCCTCCCGCCTGTGCGCAGGTATCATCGACAGCACCATCGGCGAGCAGCGCCAGGTGGTCGCGGTCACCGGCGACGGCACCAACGACGGCCCCGCCCTCAAGAAGGCGGACGTGGGATTCGCCATGGTAACGCCCCTCCCCCAAAAATACCGAGACCCCCAAATACCGGCACCCCCAATATCGGCACCCCCAAAATATCGGCACCTGCAAATGTCGGCACCCCCAAAAATACCGGCACCCCCAAATATAGGCACCCCAAAAATCGGCACCCCCGAGACCCCCAAAATATCGGGACCCCTGGGACCCCAAAATATCGGGACCCCAATCCCAAAATATCGGCACCCCCAATACCGCACCCCAAAATATCGGCACCCCGGCAACCCCAAAAATATCGGGGACCCCAAAATACCAGAACCCTCAATATCGGCACCCCCGGGGACCCCCAAAATATCGGCACTCCCAAATATCGGCACCCCTGGTACCCCAAAATATCGGGGACCCAATCCCAAAATATCGGCACCCCAAATATCGGCACCCCGGCACTCCCCAAAATATCGGGACCCCTGGGACTCCCTGAAATATCGGCACCTCAAATATCGGCACCCGGCACCCCAAAAATATCGGGACCCCTGGGACTCCCAAATATCGGGCACCCCAAAATATCGGCACCCCCTGGGACCCCGCAAAATATCGGCACCCAATCCCAAAATATCGGCACCTCGAAATATCGGGGACCCAGGGATCCCAAAATATCGGCACCCCCAACATCGGCACCCAATCCCCAAATATCGGCACCCCTGACCTCAAAATATCGGCACCCCCAATATCGGCCCCCAAAATATCGGCACCCCAAATATCGGGCACCCCGGCACCCCAAAATATCGGGACCCCTGGGACCCTCAAAATATCGGCACCCCCGAAGTATCGGAACCCCCAAATATCGGGACCCCGGGACCCCAAAATATCGGCACCCCAAAACATCTGCACCCCTGGGACCCCAAATATCGGCACCCAATCCCAAAAATATCGGCACTCCCAAATATCGGTGACCCAGGGATCCCAAATATCGGCACCCCAAATATCGACATCCCCAAATATCGGCACCCCCGGGGACCCCAAAATACCCGGCACCCCCAATATCGGCACCCCCAACATATCGGGACTCAGGGAGCCCAAATATCGGCGCCCCAAATATTGGCACCCCTGGGATCCCAAAAATATCGGCACCCCAAATATCGGCACCCCAAAATATCGGCACCCCTGGGACCCCCAGGTACTGACCGTCGAATATCGGCACCCCCCAATATCGGCACCCCCGGGACCCCCCAAATATCGGCACCCCAAATATCGGCACCCCCCGGGACCCCCAAATATCGGCACCCCAAAATATCGGGACCCGAAATATCGGCACCCAATCCCAAAAATATCGGCACCCCCAAATATCGGCACCCCAAAATACCGGGACCCCCAAAATATCGGGACCCCAAAATATCGGGGACCCAACTCCAAAATATGGGCACCCTCAGCACCCCAAAAATATCGGCATCCCTCCCCAAATACCAGCACCCCAACATAACGGCACCCCGAAATATCAGCACCCCCGGGACCCCAAAATATCAGGACTCATCCCCAAAATATCAACCCCAAGATTCCAATATATGGGGACCCTTCCCCAAATTGGGTTCCTGAGACCCCAGACCTCCCCCTCCCAAAACTGAGACCCCTCCCCATCCCTGGGGTCACCTGGGGTCACCCCTTGCACACCTGGGGTCACTGTGGTCACCTGTGGTCACTGTGGTCGCTGTGGTGGTCATTGTGGTCACCTTGGGGTCCCTGTGGTCACTGTGGTCATTGTGGTCACTGTGGTCACTGTGGTCACCTGTGGTCACCTGTGGTCACCTGTCCGTGTCCCCAGGGCATTGCCGGCACGGACGTGGCCAAGGAGGCCTCGGACATTGACCTGTCCCCTCACCCACCTGAGGTCACCTGGGGGTCACCTTGGGGATCAAACACAGCGTTCTCTGTCCCTGTGGTCACCTGGGGGTCACCTGGGGGTCACCTGGGGGGTCACCTGTGGTCACCTGTCCGTGTCCCCAGGGCATTGCTGGCCAAAGAGACCTCAGACATCATCCTGTTCCCTTGCCCACCTGGGGTCACCTGGTGGTCCCTGTGGTCACTGTGGTCACCTTGGGGTCCCTGTGGTCACTGTGGTCACCTTGGGTTACCTGTGGTCACTGTGGTCACCTTGGGGTCCCTGTGGTCACCTGTCTGTGTCCCCAAGGGCATTGCTGGCCAAAGAGACCTCAGACACCATCCTGTACCCTCGTCCACCTGGGGTCACTGTGGTCACCTGTGGTCACTGTGATGGTCATTGTGGTCACCTTGGGGTCCCTGTGGTCACCTGTGGTCACTGTGGTCACCTGTCCGTGTCCCCAGGGCATTGCTGGCACGGACGTGGCCAAGGAGGCCTCGGACATCATCCTGACCGACGACAACTTCTCGAGCATCGTCAAGGCCGTGATGTGGGGCCGCAACGTCTACGACAGCATCGCCAAGTTCCTGCAGTTCCAGCTCACCGTCAACGTGGTGGCCGTGATCGTGGCCTTCACCGGCGCCTGCATCACCCAGGTGAGCTCACCTGGGCAGGTGGGGCACAGGTACAACTCACCTGGGCAGGTGGGACACAGGCACAACTCACCTGGGCAAGTGGGACACAGGTACAACTCACCTGGGCAGGTGGGACACAGGCACAACTCACCTGGCCAGGTGGGACACAGGTACAACTCACCTGGACAGGTGGGGCATGGGGAGGGTGTCATCGTGGCCTTCACCGGCGCCTGCATCACCCAGGTGAGCTCACCTGGCCAGGTGGGACACAGGTACAACTCACCTGGCCAGGTGGGACATTGGGGGGGAATTCACCTGGACAGGTGGGACATGGGGAGGGTGTCATCGTGGCCTTCACCAGGCCCTGCATCACCCAGGTGAGCTCACCTGGCCAGGTGGGACACAGGTACAACTCACCTGGACAGGTGGGACATGGGGAGGGTGTCATCGTGGCCTTCACCAGGCTCTGCATCACCCAGGTGAGCTCACCTGGGCAAGTGGGACACAGTTACAACTCACCTGGACAGGCGGGGCACAGGTACAACTCACCTGGACAGGTGGGACATGGGGGAGGTGTCATAGTGCCCTTCACCTGTCTCACCTGCACAGGACTCACCGCTGAAGGTGGTGCAGATGCTCTGGGTCAATCTCATCATGGACACCTTGGCCTGTCCCACCTGTCCCATTCCTCTGAGCTCACCTGTCCCACCTGAGCTCACCTCCTGTCCCCACCTGTGCTCACCTGTCCCACCTGTCCCCATGCAGGACTCGCCGCTGAAGGCGGTGCAGATGCTCTGGGTCAATCTCATCATGGACACCTTGGCCTGTCCCACCTGTCCCACCTGTCCCATTCCTCTGAGCTCACCTGTCCCCACCTGTGCTCACCTGTCCCACCTGTCCCCACCTGTGCTCACCTGTCCCACCTGTCCCCATGCAGGACTCGCCGCTGAAGGCGGTGCAGATGCTCTGGGTCAATCTCATCATGGACACCTTGGCCTGTCCCACCTGTCCCATTCCTCTGAGCTCACCTGTCCCCACCTGAGCTCACCTGTCCCACCTGTCTCACCTGCACAGGACTCGCCGCTGAAGGCGGTGCAGATGCTCTGGGTCAATCTCATCATGGACACCTTGGCCTCGCTGGCTCTGGCCACCGAGCCGCCCACGGAGGCGCTGCTGCTGCGCCGGCCCTACGGCCGCGACCACCCGCTGCTGTCGGGCACCATGCTGCGCAACATCCTGGGGCACGCCCTGTACCAGCTGCTCGTCATCTTCACCCTGCTCTTTGCCGGTCAGTGACACCGGCAGGGACACTGGGGACACTGGGGACACTGGGGACACTGGGGATACCGTAGGGACACAAAGGGACATCCTGGGGCACGCCGTGTACCAGCTGCTCGTCATCTTCACCCTGCTCTTTGCTGGTCAATGATGCGGACACTGGGGACACTGGGGACACTGGGGACACTGGGGACACCATGGGGACACTGGGGATACCATGGGGACACAAAGGGACATCCTGGGGCACGCCGTGTACCAGCTGCTCGTCATCTTCACCCTGCTCTTCGCCGGTCAGTGACAGGGGCAGGGGACACTGGGGACACTGGGGACATGGGGACATGGGGACACAGCCCTACAGGGCACTGAACCCATGGGGACACAAAGGGACATCCTGGGGCACACGCTGTACCAGCTGCTCGTCATCTTCACCCTGCTCTTTGCTGGTCAGTGATGGACACTGGGGACACTGGGGACACTGGGGACACAAAGGGACATCCTGGGGCACGCGCTCTACCAGCTGCTCGTCATCTTCACCCTGCTCTTTGCTGGTCAGTCAGGGACACTGGGGACACTGGGGACACTGGGGACACAAAGGGACATCCTGGGGCACGCGCTCTACCAGCTGCTGGTCATCTTCACCCTGCTCTTTGCTGGTCAGTCAGGGACACTGGGGACATGGGGACACCGTGGGAGGGGTTCCACACCCATGGCCATGTCCCCATATTCCCACGAGTGTCCCCATGTCCCTGTCCCTGTCCCCAGGGCTGTCCCCAAGTCCCCATGGGTGTCCCTTTCCCCATGGGTGTCCCCATGTCCCCATGTCCCTGTGTCCCCATGTCCCTGTCCCCATGTCCCTGTCCCTGTCCCCATGGATGTCTCTGTCCTCATGTCCCTGTCCTGTCCCCATGTCCCTGTCCCCATGAGTAACCCCATGTCCCTGTCCCTGTCCCCATGGGTGTCCCCATGTCCCCACGAGTGTCCCCGTGTCCCTGTCCCCAGGGGAGGTGCTGTTCGACATCGACAGCGGCCGCGCCGCCCTCGGAGCAGCGCTGTCCCCTTGTCCCTGTCCCTGTCCCCGTGTCCCCACGAGTGTCCCCATGTCCCTGTCCCCAGGCGAGGTGCTGTTTGACATCGACAGCGGCCGCGCGGCCCCGCTGCACGCGCCGCCCTCGGAGCACTTCACCATCATCTTCAACACGTTCGTGCTGATGCAGCTCTTCAACGAGCTCAACGCGCGCAAGCTGCACGGCGAGAGGAACGTCTTCGAGGGCGTGTGCGCCAACCCCATCTTCTGCACCATCGTCCTGGGCACCTTCGCCGTGCAGGTGGGACAGGGGGACATGGGGACACTCAGGGGACACACAGGGGACACTCAGGGGACACACAGGGGACACACGGGACACACAGGAGCATCTTCGGTAGCGCCAACCCCATCTTCTGTGGGATGGTCCTGGGCACCTTCGCCGTGCAGGTGGGACTGGGGACATGGGGACACACAAAAGGGACACACAGGGGACACACAGGGGACACACAGGGGACATTTGGGGACACACAGGGGACACAGGAACGTCTTCGAGGGCGTGTGCGCCAACCCCATCTTCTGCACCATCGTCCTGAGCACCTTCGCCGTGCAGGTGGGACAGGGGGACATGGGGACACACAGGGGACATTTGGGGACATAGGGACAATGGGGGACACACAGGAGACACAGGGGACAATGGGGACACACAGGGGACACACAGGGGACACACGGGGACACACAGGGGACAATGGGGACACACAGGGGACACAGGGGACACCCAGGGGACATTTGGGGACACACAGGGGACACAGGAACGTCTTCAAGGGCGTGTGCACCAACCCCATCTTCTGTGGGATTGTCCTGGGCACCTTCGGCCGTGCAGGTGGGACTGGGGACACACAGGGGACATTTGGGGACACTCAGGGGACACTCAGGGGGACACACAGGGGACATTTGGGGACACACAGGGGACACAGGAACGTCTTCAAGGGCGTGTGCACCAACCCCATCTTCTGCACCATCGTCCTGGGCACCTTCGCTGTGCAGGTGGGACAGGGGACACACAGGGGACACTCAGGGAACAATGGGGACACTCAGAGGACATCTGGGGACACACAGGGGACAATGGGGACAATGCCCTGGCAGCCTGGAGTGAGGGGTTTGGGGCGGGGATGGATCCAGGGGACACAGAAGGACATTTGTCCTGGGCACCTTGCCGTGCAGGTGGGACAGGGGACACTCAGGGGACACACAGGGGACACACAGGGGACACACAGGAACATCTTCGTGTGCGCCAACCCCATCTTCTGCACCATCGTCCTGGGCACCTTCGCCGTGCAGGTGGGACTGGGGACACACAGGGGACACCCAGGGGACACCCAGGGGACACACGGGGGACATGGGGACAATGGGGACACACAGGGGACACACAGGGGACATTTGGGGACACACAGGGGACACAGGAACGTCTTCAAGGGCGTGTGCACCAACCCCATCTTCTGTGGGATCGTCCTGGGCACCTTCGCCGTGCAGGTGGGACAGGGGACACACAGAGGACACCCAGGGGACAATGGGGACACACAGGGGAACATTGGGGACAATGCCCTGGCAGCCTGGAGTGAGGGGTTTGGGGCGGGCATGGATCCAGGGGACACAGAAGGACATTTGTCCTGGGCACCTTTGCTGTGCAGGTGGGACAGGGGACACACAGGGGACACTCAGGGAACAATGGGGACACTCAGAGGACATCTGGGGACACACAGGGGACAATGGGGACAATGCCCTGGCAGCCTGGAGTGAGGGGTTTGGGGCGGGCATGGATCCAGGGGACACAGAAGGACATTTGTCCTGGGCACCTTTGCTGTGCAGGTGGGACAGGGGACACTCAGGGGACACTCTGGGGACACACAGGGGACAATGGGGACACTCAGGGGACAGTGGGGACACACAGAGGACATTTGGGGACATGGGGATGTCTGGGGGTGTCTGGGGGTGGGTGTGCCCCCCCTGTGACCCCCCAATGTCCCCCTGTCCCCTTGTCCCCGTCCCCAGGTGCTGATCGTGCAGTTCGGGGGGTGTGTGACCCCCCTGTGACCCCCCCCAATGTCCCCAATGTCCCCCTGTCCCCAGGTGCTGATCGTGCGATTCAGGGGGTGTGTGTGACCCCCCGTGTCCCCAATGTCCCCAATGTCCCAAATGTCCCCGTGTCCCTGTCCCCAGGTGCTGATCGTGCAGTTCGGGGGTGTGTGACCCCCTGTGACCCCCTGTGACCCCCCAGGTGCTGATTGTGCAGTTCAGGGGTTGTGACCCCCTGTGACCCCCTGTGACCCCCCCTGTCCCCAATGTCCCCGTGTCCCCAGGTGCTGATCGTGCAGGTCAGGGGATGTGTGTGACCCCCTGTGACCCCCCCGTGTCCCCAATGTCCCCAATGTCCCCCAATGTCCCCCCTGTCCCCGTGTCCCCAGCTGCTGATCGTGCAGGTCAGGGGGTGTGTGTGACCCCCCGTGTCCCCAATGTCCCCGTGTCCATGTCCCCAGGTGCTGATCGTTGCAGTTCGGGGGTGTGTGACCCCCTATGACCCCCTGTGACCCCCCCGTGTCCCCAATGTCCCCATGTCCCTGTCCCCAATGTCCCCCGTGTCCCCGTCCCCAGGTGCTGATCGTGCAGTTCAGGGGTGTCTGGGGTTTGTGACCCCCGTGTCCCCACTGTCCCCAGGTGCTGATCACAGGTGCTGATAGACCCCCCGTGCAGTTGGGTGTCAGGGGCTGATCAGCAGTTGTGTGACCCCCTGTGACCCCCCCGTGTCCCCCATTGTCCCCCAATGTCCCCCTGTCCCCATGTCCCCAGGTGCTGATCGTGCAGTTCGGCGGGAAGCCGTTCAGCTGCTCCCCGCTCAGCGCTGAGCAGTGGCTCTGGTGCCTCTTCGTGGGCGTGGGGGAGCTGCTCTGGGGGCAGGTACAGACAGTGTGGGGACTAGGAGCCCACCAGACCCCAGACCCCAATTAGGACTTTGGGGACCCCAGACCCAATTGGGGACCCCAGACCCACCGGGGACCCCAGACCCAATTGGGACCCCTTAGACAATTGGGACCCCAGACCCAATGGGGACCCCAGACTCAATGGGGACCCTTGAGCCAACGGGGACCCCCAGACCCCAATTGGGGACCCCAGACCCAAATGGGACACCTGAGCCAATAAGGACCCTGACCCACCCAAGGGACCCCAGACCCAAATGGGACACTTGAACCAATGGGAACCTCTGACCCACACAGAGACCTCTGACCCAATTGGGACCCCAGACCCAACAGGGACCCCAGACTCAGTGGGGATATCTGAGCCAGTGGGGACCCCAGACATAGTGGAGACCCCAGACCCACCAGGGACCCCAGACCCAACAGGGACCCCAGACCCAACAGGGACCCCCAGACTCAGTGGGGGGTACCTGAGCCAACGGGGACCCCAGACATAGTGAAGACCCCAGACCCACCAGGGATCCCTGACCCAACGGGACCCCTGAGCCACCTGGAGGGACCCCAGACCCAACGGGGACCCCTGTCCCACTGTCCCCAAAGTCCCTGGGGGTGTCCTGGGGGTGTCCCCGGGGTGTCCCCACTGTTCCCAAAGTCCCTGGGGGTGTCCCCACTGTCCTGAGGGTGTCCCCACTGTCCTGGGGGTGTCCCTGGGGTGTCCCCACTGTCCCCAAAGTCCCTGGGGGTGTCCCCACTGTCCCCAGGTGCTGGTCTGTGTCCCGGGGGGGCCGCAGTGTTCGGCCCCTCGGGTGGTCAGTGGCCTTAGGGACCGGAGCTCGATGACCCCACTGACCCCCACTGACCTTGGGGTGTCCCTGGGGTGTCCTCGGGGTGTCCTGGGGTGTCCCCACTGTCCCCATCCCCCAGGTGCTGGTCTGTGTCCCGGGGGGGCCGCAGTGTCCGAGCCCCTCGGGCGGTCAGTGGCTGCAGGGGCCGGAGCCCGATGACCCCACTGACCCCACTGACCTGGGGGTGTCCTGGGGGTGTCCCTGGGGTGTCCCCGGGGTGTCCCTGGGGTGTCCCCACTGTCCCCCGTCCCCAGGTGCTGGTCTGTGTCCCGGGGGGGCCGCAGTGTCCCGGCCCCTCGGGCGGTCAGTGGCCGCAGGGGCCGGAGCCGGACGAGCAGGACGAGCTGGACGCGGCCGAGCTGCGGCCGGGGAAGGTGCTGTGGGTGCGGGGGCTGAGCCGCATCCAGACCCAGGTGAGACCCCCCCCCAAATAATCCCACCCCCAAAAAATGATCCACCCCTTCAAAAAATAACCCCACCCCCAAAATAAACCCAAACCCCAAAATGATCCTATCCCCAAAAATGATCCACCCTTCAAAAATAACCCCACCCCCCAAAAAATAATCACAAACCCCAAAATGAACCCAAATGCTAAAATCATCCCAAACCCCAAAAATAAACCCAAACCCCAAAAATAAACCCACCCCCAAAAATAAACCCACCCCCAAAATAAACCCACCCCCCAAAATAAACCCACCCTTGAAAAATAACCCTACCCCCCAAAAAAATAATCACAAACCCCAAAATAAAACCAAACCCCGAAAGGATCACAGTACCCAAAATCATCCTAAACCTCAAAAATGATCCCACCCTCCAAAATGAACCCAAACCCCAAAAATGATCTCACCCCCCAAAATAAACCCAAACCCCAAAATAAACCCCACCCCCAAAATGATCCCAAACCCCAAAATGATCCCAAACCCCAAAATCACGCCAAAATCATCCCACCCCCTAAAAATAAACCCACCACCCAAAATAATCAGTCCCCGAAATAATCCCAAACCTCAAAATGATCCCACTCCCCAAAATGATCCCAATCCCAAAAATAATCCCAAACCTCAAAATGATCCCAAACCCCAAAATAAACCCCACTCCCCCAAAAATGATCCCACCCTCCAAAATAAACCCCAGCCCCCAAAATCATCCCCACCCCCCAAAATAATCACAGCCCCCAAAATTATCCCACCCCCAAAAATGATCCCACCCTCCAAAATAACCCCCAAACCCCAAAATAATCAGTCCCCCCAAAATAAACCCAAACCCCCAAAATCATCCCATCCCCCAAAATGATCCCACCCCCAAAATGATCCCAAACCCCAAAAATAATCCCAAACCTCAAAATGATCCCAAAACCCCAAAATGATCCCAACCCCCAAAATAACCCCAAAAATGACACCCCCAAAAATAATCACAGTGACCCCAAAAATCATCCCCAAACCCCCAAAAAAATGATCCCAAACCCCAAAATAATCACAGTCCCCAAAATGATCCCAAACCCCAAAAATGATCCCCAATCCAGAAAATAATCCCACCCCCCAAAAATGATCCCAATCCCAAAATAATCCCAAACCCCAAAATAATCACAAACCCCAAAAATGATCCCAATCCCCAAAATTCCCGTTTTTATCCCACCCCCCAAAATAATCCCACCCCCCAAAATTCCCGTTTTTTATCTCTGGGAATTCCCACCTGGGGGTTTTGGGGTGGGGGAAGGATTTTAGGGGGGGTGATTTTGGGGGGGGATTTTGGTGTCTTTTAGGGGTTGGTTTTGGGGTCTTGTAGGGAAATTTTGGAGTTTCTGGGTTTTTGGGGGGTTCTGGTTTTGGGGGATTTCTGGTTTTTTGGGGGGTTTCTAAGGGGTCTTTAAAGGTCATTTTTTTATTGGGGAGGGTCTCTAAATGGGGGGTTAATTTGGGGTCTCCCTTTATGGGGATTTGGGGGGGTCCCTTTATATTTTGGGGCGCCCCCCCTCAAATTTGGGTTAAAAAAACGGGTGGGGTGGGAATTTTGGGGGGGGTTTCTCTCTATTTTTGGGGCGCCCCCCCCTCAAATTTGGGTTAAAAAAACGGGTGTGGGGGTGGAATTTTTGGGGGGCTTCTATTTTTGGGGCGCCCCCCCTCAATTCCCTCCCTTCCCCAAATTTGGGTTAAAAAAAACGGGCGGGGGTGGAATTTTTGGGGGTTTCTATTTTGGGGCGCCCCCCTCAATTCCCTCCCTTCCCCCAAATTTGGGTTAAAAAAACGGGTGGGGGGGAATTTTGGGGGGCTCTCTCTATTTTGCGCCCCCCAAATGTGGGTTAAAAAAACGGGTGGGGGTGGAATTTGGGGGGTTTCTCTCTCTATTTTTGGGGCGCCCCCCTCAAATTTGGGTTAAAAAACCGGGTGGGGGTGGAATTTTGGGGGGTTTCTATTACGGGGCGCCCCCCTCAATTCCGTCTCTTTTCCCCAAATTTGGGTTTAAAAAACCAGTGGGTGGGTGGGGGAGATTTCTGTGTTCCCTCTATTTTGCGCCCCCCCCTCAAATTTGGGTTAAAAAACGGGTGGGGGGTGGAATTTACAGGGTTCTCTCTATTTTGGGGCGCCCCCTCACTCCCCTCCCCTCCCCCCCCCCCAGATGCGGGTGGTCCGCGCCTTCCGCAGCAATTTGGGGGGGGTCCGCTCCCTGGCGCGGCCCGAGCCCCCCGGGCCCGTTCGGGGTGCCCCCCACGCCGAGCTGATTTTCGGGGGACACTCGCGACATCCCGCTCATCGACGACACGGACGCGGAGAGCGAGGCGCCCCGATCCGCGCCCCCGCGCCCCCCGCGCCCCCCCGAACCGCAACAACAACCACCGGCCCTCCCCACCCCGGCCGCCTGCACAGCCTCGAGACCTCGCTCTGAATTTGGGGGGGCACCCCAAAAAAAAACAAACAAACAAACCCCCAAATTGTCCTGCTCTACTTGGGGATTCCCCCAAAAAATCTTCCCCCCCCAAAAAAATTCTCTCGCTCTATTTGGGGATCCCTCCCAAAAAATCCCCCAAAATCTTCCTGCTCTAATTGGGGACCGCCCCCAAAAACCCAAAATTCGACCCGTTCTAGTCTGGGGACCCCCCAAAAAAATCACAAAATTATTGGGGACCCCCCTAAAAATATCCCCTAAATTCTCTTATTGCCGTTGGGGACCCTCCCCCAAAAAAACCCCAAAATTATTGGGGACCCCCCTAAAAATATTCCCCTAAATCCTCTTGTTGCCATTGGGGACCCCCCAAAAAAAGTCCTCAAAATCGTCCCGCTCTAATTGGGGATACCCCCAAAAAAATCCCACCCCCAAAAAAATCTTCCTGCTCTAATTTGGGACGGCCCCCCAAAAACCTCAAAATTCGACCCGGTCTAATTGGAGACCCCCCGAAAATATCCCCCTAAATTCTCTTATTGCCATTGGGGACCCCCCCAAAAAAATCCCCTAAAATCTTCCTGCTCTAATTGGGGATCCCCCAAAAAATCCCACCCCCAAAAAAATCTTCCTGCTCTAATTTGGGGACAGCCCCCCAAAAAAACCCAAAATTCGACCCCTTTGTCAAATTGGGGAGCCCCCCAAAAAACCCAAAATTATTGAGGACCCCACCCAAGAATATCCCCCTAAATTCTCTTATTGCCATTGGGGACCCCCCCAAAAAAAATCACAGAATTATCGGGGACCCCCCCCAAAAATCCCCAAAAATTCTCCTGCTCTAATTAAGGACCCCCCAAAAAAATCCTCCCATTGCAATTGAGGACCCCCCCCCCAAAAAAAATCCCAAAATTATTGGGGACCCCCCAAAATCCCCAAAAATCCTCCCGGCTCTATTGGGGACCCCCCCAAAAATCCTCCAATTGTCATTGGGGACCCCCCAAAAAACCCCCAAAATTATTGGGGACTCCCCCCCAAAAAAATCCCCAAATTCCTCTCATTGTGATGGGGACCCCCCTCAAAAAACCCCCAAAATTGTGGGACCCCCCAAAAAACCCCCCAAAATTCGACCCCCCGTCAAATTGGGGACCCCACCCCATAAAAAATCCCCTCCCCCAAACTGGGACCCCCCATAGAAATCCTCCCCCCTCCCCAAATTGGGGACCCCCCCAAAATCGCGCCCCCTCTTCAAATCCCCCCCCGCCATGTTTTTATTTTGGGGTGGGGGGCACAGCTGGAGCCCGGGGTTGGGTGGGGGGAGGGGAAATGTTTAATTAATCAATTAATTATTAATTTATCGGGGGTTTAATTAATGTAATTATTTATTGAGGGGGGGGGGCGCACACGGGGTCGGGACCCCCCCATATGTGCGCCCCCCCAGAATTAAACACGGCCGAGGCTGGGGGGGGCTCGGTGTGGTTTTTGGGGAGGGGGAATTTGGGAGGGGTCTCTGCCCTTGGTGGGGGGGCAGGATGGAGATTTTGGGGTTTCTTTTTGGGGGGGTCCCTCTGAGGATTTTTTGGGGGGGTCTCAGGGTTTTTGGGGGGTCCTTCTGTCACTGTTTCTTTTTTTGGGGGGTCTTTGGAGTTTTTTGGGGGGGTCCCTCGAGGTTTTTTTGGGGGGGTCCCTCTGTTTTGGGGTTTTTTTTGGGGTGGGGTCTTGAGGATTTTTTGGGGGGTCCCTCTAGTTTTTTGGGGGGGCTTTGAGGTTTTTGAGGGGTCTTTAGGTTTTTGGGGGTCTCTCTGTTTTTGGACTTTTTGGGGGGTTCATTGTGGGTTTTTGGGGGGTCCCTCTGTCCATGAAGATTTTTTGGGGGGGTCTCTGTCTTTTGGGGTTTTTTTTGTGGGGGGCCTTTGGGGGTATTTTTGGGGGGTCCTTCTGTCTCTGGGGGTTTTTTTTTGGGGGGGGTCTCTCTGTCTATTGGGGGGAATTTTTGGGGGGTCTTTCTGTCCTGGGGGGAGGGAATTTTTTGGAAGGGCAGGATTTTTTGGGAGGGGTCTCAGAGTCTGTCAGGACCGAGAGGGGAAGGAAATTTTTTTGGGGAGGGTCTCAGGATCTGTCAGAATATGAGGGGGGATTTTTGGAGGGGATTTTTGGGGGGGATTTTTGGGGGATTTTTGTGGGGGATTTTTGGGGGGAATATTTTTGGGGAGGGTCTCGGTGTCTGTCAGGGGATTATTTTTTGAGGGGGATATTTTTTAGGGGATTTTTGGGGAGGAGTCTCAGGATCTGCCAGAACATGAGGGGGGATTTTTTGGGGGTGGGATTTTTTGGGGGGATTTTTTGGGGGGATTTTTGGGAGGGGTCTCGGTGTCTGTCAGGGACCTGAGGGGGGATTTTTGGGGGGGAATATTATTTTTGGGGAGGGGTCTCGGTGTCTGTCAGGGGTTATTTTTGGGGGATTTTTGGGGGAGATATTTTTTAGGGGGATATTTTTGAGGAGGGTCTCGGTGTCTGTCAGAACCTGGGGGGATTTTTTGGGGGGATATTTTTTAGGGGGGATATTTTTTGGGGAGGGGCCTCAGGATCTGTCAGGACATGAGGGAGATTTCTTTTTGGGGGGGATATTTTTTAGGTGGATTTTTTTGGGGAGGGGGTCTCAGGATCTGTCAGAACATGAGGGGGATTTTTTGGGGGATATTTTTGGGCGGGGTCTCAGTGTCTGCCAGAACCGGAGGGTTTTTTTGGGGGGGATTTTTGGGGAGGGTCTCAAGATCTATCAGGACCTGAGAGGGGAATTTTTTGGGGGATATTTTTTGGGAGGGGTCTTGGTGTCTGTCAGGACCTGAGGGGGATTTTTTGGGGAATATTATTTTTGGGGAGGGGTCTCGGTGTCTGTCAGGGGATATTTTTGGGGGATATTTTTGGTGGGGGGATATTTTTGGAGAGGGTCTCGGTGTCTGTCAGGGGATATTTTTGGGGGGATATTTTTTTGGGGGATATTTTTTGGGGAGGGGTCTCGGTGTCTGTCAGGGGATATTTTTTGGGGGATTTTTTGGGAAATTTTTTGGGGAGGGTCTCAAGACCTATCATGACCTAGAGGGGGAGGAAAATTTTTTTTGGGGAGGGTCTCAGGATCTGTGTCCGTGGGGGGAGGGCTGTGTCTGTCTGTCCTTTTGTGGGGAGGGGCCGGCGGGGGGCAGGGCTGCCTCCCCTACCCTGCGTGTCCAGGCCGTAGAGCGCCAGCAGCTCCCGCTCGATTCCCTCCAGCGCCGCAGGGGTTAACCCTGGGCTCAGCGCCTGCGCGGAGGGGCAGGGGGCGTCAAACCCCGGGACCCTCCTCCCCAAAAATCCCCGCCCCAAAAACCCCCGGGACCCCTCCCAAAAAATCCCCGCCCAAAACCCCGGGACCCCTCCCCAAAAAAAATCCCCGCCCAAAAAAACCCCCAAAATCCATCCCAAAACCCCGAGACCCCCTCAAAAAATCCCTGCCCAAAAACCCCGGGACCTCCCAAAAAATCCCCGACCCAAAACCCCCAAAATCCATCCCAAAAACCATGGGACCACCCCCCAAAAAATCCCCGCCCCCAAAAACCCCGGACCCCCCAAAAAATCCCTGCCCCAAAACCCCCAAAATCCATCCCAAAAACCAGACCCCCAAAAACCCCCAAAATCCCCACGAAAAACCCCTGCAGAGACCCCTCCCAAAAACCCCCCAAAATCACCGCACCCTGGACCCCCCAAAAAATCCCCTGCCCTGAAAAACCCCCGGACCCCCAAAAAAATCCCCGCCCGAAAACCCCAAAATCCACCCCAAAAGCCCGGACCCCTCTCCAAAAAATCCTCCCCAAAAACCCCCCAAAATCCCCGCCCTGAAAACTGGACCCCCCCAAAAATCCCAGCCTGAAAACCCTCCGACCTCTCCCAAAAATCCCCCAGGACCCTCAAAATCCCCCAAAAACCCCACGGGACCCCTCTAAAAACCCTGGACCCCGGCCTCCCAAAAATCCCGCCCTGAAAAACCCCCCAGGACCCCCAAAATCCCCCAAAACTCTGGGACCCCTCCCAAAAATCCCTCCCCAAAAACACCCCAAAATCCACCCCTAAAAACCCCCAGGACCCCCCAAAAAATCCCCTCGCCCTAAAAAACCCTGGACTCTAGAAAAAATCCCCCCAAACCCCCAAAATCCCCCCAAAAATCCCCAGGACCCCAGAAAGTCTACGTCCCTCCCCCAACCCCCACCATGAGACCGAAAAAAAATCCCCACCCCCAACCGTCCAGGACCTCCCAAAATCCCCCAAAAATCCACCCCAAAACCCCTCCGGACCCCCAAAATCCCCTCAGGACCACCCCCAAAAATCCCTCCCCCAAAAACCCCCAGGACCCCCAAAAATCCCCCCCCAAACCCCCGCGCCTCCCACAATTCCCTCACTGACACCACTGGGGTCCTGGGTCCCCCAAAACTCGCCCCCAAAACTCCCCCAAATACCCCAAAATCCCAAAAACTCTGGGAACTGGCTCCCAAGGACCCCTCCTCCATCCCCCTCACTGCTTAGCCACCAGCGTGTCCCAGGTCCTCCTAAAACCCCCAAAATCCTCCCAAAACTCCCCCAAAATCTCCCAAAATCCCCCAAATATCCCAAAACCCCAATCAAAATTGCCTGACCCCTCCTCACACCTCTCACCTGACACTAGTGTGGGGTCCTGGGTCCCCTAAAACCATAAAATCCCCCAAAATCTCCCAAAACCCCAAAATCCCCTCAAAGCTCTAAATTCGTCTGGGACCCCTCCCCATAATTACCCTCACCACCACCAGCTGGGAGGTCCCAGGTCCCCTAAAAATCCCCCCTAAATCCCCCAAAAACCGCATCCCCTCTAAAACCCCCATGCTCCCTCCCATCCCCCCTCACCTGCCACCAGGGGGTCCCTAGTCCCAAAACCCCAAAATCCCCCAAAAACCCCCAAAATCGAAACCCCCAAATACCCCCATCCGGCTCCAGGACCTTCCCACGCCCCCTGCCTGCCACCAGCGTCCTGGGGCACAAAAACCCAAAGCCCCCCAAAACCCCCAAATCCATCCCAAAACCTAAAATCCCCCCAAACATCCCTCAACCCCCTAAATCCCCTGACCCTCCCCACAATTCCCTCTCACCTGCCACCAGCGTGGACGGGTCCTAGGTCCCCCCAAACCATAAAAATCCCCCCAAAACTCCCAAAAACAGAAATCCCCCAAACCCCCAATCCCCCAAACCCCCACGCCCCTCCCCATCCCCCTCACCTGCCACCAGCTGGGGGGTCCCAAGCGCCCGCCCGGCTCAGCTCCAGCCCCAGGTGCAGCTGGCTGCTCCCGCCAGGTGCTGAGGGGTGGCATGCAGAGCTCAGCCTCACGCGTCCTCGTCCCTCCCAGCAGGCCCCACGCTGACGGGAGCCGCAGCGACCCCCGGCCCCGGGACCCCGGCGAGGGAGAGCCAGCAGGTACTACTGCAGCAGGTACTGGGGGGATAGGTTAGAGACCCCCCAAAATATCCCAAAAATATCCTAAAACATCCAAAAATATCCTAAAATTCCCCCAAAAATTCCCTTTTGGGGAGGGGTCCAGCAGGTACTGCAGCAGGTACTGGGGGGATAGGTTAGAGACCCCCTAAAATATCCTAAAATATCCCAAAATATCCTAAAAATACCCCCAAAAAATATCCTAATATTATCCTAAAATTCCCTTTTGGGGAGGGGGCCAGCAGGTACTGCAGCAGGTACTGGGGGGGATAGGTTAGAGACCCCCCCCAAAATATCCCAAAAATATCCTAAAAACATCCAAAAAATATCCTAATAATATTCTAAAAATTCCCTTTTGGGGGAGGGCCAGCAGGTACTGCAGCAGGTACTGGGGGAACGGGTTAGAGAGACCCCTCCCCAAAAATATCCCAAAAATATCCTAAAACTATCCCAAAAATATCCCAAAATTCCCTTTTGGGGAGGGGGCCAGCAGGTACTGCAGCAGGTACTGGGGGGGAACGGGTTAGAGACACCCAAAATATCCCAAAAATATCCTAAAAACATCCAAAAAATATCCCAAAAGTATCCTAAAAATACCCTAAAAATATCCTAAAAATATCCCAAAAATATCCCAAAAATATCCTAAAAATAGCCTAAAAATATCCCAAAAGTAAATATCCCAAAAATATCCTAAAAGGCATCAGATATCCCAATAATATCCTAAAAATATCCCAAAAATTCTCAAAATATCCTAAAAATATCCCAAAAATATGCCAAAAAATATCCTAAAAATATCCTAAAAATGTCAAAAGATATCCCAAAAATATCCCAAAAAATATCCTAAAAATATCCTAAAAAATATCTTAAAAATATCCCAATAATATCCTAAAAATATCCCAAAAATCTCAGGGAAATATCCTAAAAATATCCCAAATAGATCTCAAAAATATCCTAAAAAATCCTAAAAATATCCAAAAAATATCCTAAAAACATCCCAAGAATATCCCAAAAATATCCTAAAAATATCCAAAAAATATCCTAAAATATCCTAAAATATCCCAATCGTGATCCTAAAAATATCTCAAAATATCCTAAAATTCCCTTTTGGGGAGGGGCTCCAGCAGGTTCTGCAGCAGGTACTGGGGGGGAATAGGTTAGAGACCCCCAAAATATCAAAAATATCCTAAAAATATCCTAAAAATATCCAAAAAATATCCCAATAATATCCTAAAAAATATCCCAAAAAATATCCCAAAATATCCTAAAAATATCCTAAAAAATATCCCAAAAAATATCCTAAAAATGTCCAAAAAATATCCAAAAATACCCTAAAAATATCCCAAAAAATATCCTAAAATATCCAAAAATATCCAAAAAATACCCTAAAATATCCCAAAAATATCCCAAAATGCCCTAAAATTCCCTTTTAGGGAGGGGCTCCAGCAGGTGCTGCAGCAGGTGCTGGGGGAATAGGTTAGAGAGACCCCCAAAATATCCCAAAAATATGCCAAAAATATCCAAAAAAATATCCCAAAAATATCCCAATAATATTCTAAAAATATCCCAAAAATATCCCAAAAAATATCCTAAAAATATCCCAAAAATATCCTAATAATATTCTAAATTCCCTTTTGGGGGAGGGGTCCAGCAGGTTCTGCAGCAGGTACTGGGGAGGAACGGGTTTAGAGACCCTCCCCCAAAAAAGACAATCCCAAAATTCCCCCAAAAATCCCCAAAATTCCCTTTGTTGAGTCGCCCTCCCAAAGCACGGCAGGTACTGCAGCAGGTACTGGGGGAATAGGTTAGAGACCCCCAAAAATATCCTAAGAATATCCTAAAAACATCAAAAAATATCCCAAAAATATCCCAAAAAATATCCCAAGAACATCCTAAAAAAATATCCCAAAAATATCCTAAAGGTATCCTCAAAAATGTCCCAGCAAAATATCCTAAAATATCCTGAAAAATATCCCAACAATGTTCCAAAAAGTATCCCAAAAATATCCCAAAAATATCCTAAAATATCCCAAAAATATCCAAAAATATCCCAAAAATATCCCAAAAAGATATCCTAAAATATCCAAAAAGATATCCAAAAAATCCCCAAAATCCCCAATAATAGTCCTAAAATCCCACTAAAAATCCTCCAAAAATCCTTTTGGGACCCCCCCAAAAATCTCATTTTTGAGACCCCCCAAATTTTCCCAAGATATCTCTAAAAATCCCCCAAAAGACTCAAAAATCCCCCAAAAATCCCCAGTTTGGGACCCCTCCCAAAACTAAAAATTCTCCCCAAAAATCCCCAGAAATTCCCTTTTAGGAGAAGGAAGTGAGTTAGAGACCCCCAAAATATCCCAAATATAGAAAAAAATCCAATTTTTGAGATTCCCCAAAATTCCAAAAATCCCCCAAAAATCTAAAATCCAATTTTGAATCCCCCAAATATCCCAAAAATTCCTAAAATCCCCCAAAAATTCTTTTGGGACCCCCAAAATATCCCAAATATAGAAAAAATCCCCCAAAAATCCCAATTTTGGGGATTCCTCAAAAATCCCAAAATTCCTAGAATCCCCCAAAAATCCCCCAAAAATCCCCAAAAAATCCCCACAATTCCCATTTTTGGGGGAGGGTTTCAGGACCCCCAAAATCCCCTCTGGGGGCTCTAGGAAAGTTTTGGGGGTCCCACGGGGATTTTTGGGGCTCTTTTGGAAATTTTGGGAGTTTTTTGAGATCTTTCTTTTGGGGATTTTCTTTTGAGGGGCCTCTGTGGGGGATCTTTTGTTTTTTGGTATTTTTGGGATTTTTGGGTTTTGGGATTTTATTTTTGTTTTGAGATTTTTGTGGTTTGAGAGATTTTTGGGG
This sequence comes from Luscinia megarhynchos, assembly GCA_034336665.1. Taxonomy (NCBI): domain Eukaryota; kingdom Metazoa; phylum Chordata; class Aves; order Passeriformes; family Muscicapidae; genus Luscinia; species Luscinia megarhynchos. Next base: position 2,066 of record JAPFBE010000800.1, on the reverse strand, counting down.
TCCCACGGGAATTTTGGGAGTTTTTTGGGATTTTTTGAGGATTTTTGACAATTGTTTGGGATTTTTGGGGTTTTTGGGTTTTTGGGGATTTTTGGAGTTTTCTTTGAGTTTTTTGGGATTTTTGCAGGATTTTTGAGTCCCCAAAATTCCGGGATTTTTGGGGGTGCCAGTCTCGGGGTGATTTCGGGGGGGTCTCACCTGTGAGGTGGGGAGGGCAGCCTGAATTTGGGGTTTTGGGTTGGATTTTGGGGGTTTTTGGGGGTTCCATCTCAGGGGCCTTTTCTTTGAGTTTTTTGGGTTTTCGGGGTTTTTGGGCCCCTCAGCGGGAGCTCTTTTGCAGTGCCCGGGGGTCTCGATTGTTTTAGGGGAGGGGTCTCACCCTGTGGAGAGAGCAGCCAGGCAGCCTGGAATGCCAGATGGGGGTCGGGATTTTTGATTTCCTTTGGGGAGATTTTGCCTGTCCCTCGATTCCGGTGATTTTTTGTGCCCGTCCGTGTGTGTGTCTTTGGGGGCTCTCACCTTGCTGGGGGTGCGCCAGGGCAGCAGCCAAAAATGCCGGGAATTTGGGGATTTTGGTCGGATTTTAAGTGGGATTTCTTTGGGATTTTTGAGTTTTTGGTTTTTAGGGGTCACTTAGTCCGGGATTTTTTGGGGTGCCCGTCTCGTGCTTTTGGGGAGGGGCTCTCACCCTGTGGAGCGAGCAGCCGGAAGCTGCGAATTTGGTGGTTTGGGCTTTGGATTTTTGTTTTCTTTGAAGTTTTTTGGAGTTTTCCTGGGGGTTTTTGGGTCCCCTCGAGTCCGGATAGGGTGCCCGAGCTTTGTGGGGGGCTCTCTGCTTGTGAAGTGCGCCAGGGGCAGCCGGAAGTGCCGGGGATTTGGTGATTTTGGGTTGGATTAGAAATTCGAGTTTTGGACTTTGGGATATTCAGCCAGGATTTTTTGGGGTACCCTGGGAGCTCAGGGTGTTTTGGGAGGGTCTACCCTGTGGAGTGGGAGGGGCAGCCAGAACTGCCAGGAATTTGGTGATTTTGGAAGGGATTTTGGGGGGTTTCTTTGAGTTTTACTTTTGGTTTTTAGAGTCCCCATCACTCAGGGATTTTGGGGGTCCAAGTATAGGAGCTCACATGAATGAATTGCGCCACACCGAAGCCAGGTTCGTGATTGGAGTTTAATTAGATTCCTTTGAGAGTTTTAGGGGTTTTGGGGTTTGGAATCCCTCGATTCGATTTTTAGGTGCCAGTCTCATAGTGTTGGGGAGGGTCTCACCCTATGGGGGTGGGAGAGGGCAGCCAGGAAGCACTTGGAATCCGGGATGGGATCGGATAAGGGGATTTCTTTGGGGATTTTTGGATTTTGGGGTCCTCGATTCCGGATTTTGGGGTACCCCAAGTCTCAGTGTTTGGGGCTCTCACCTGTAAAGTCATGGGGAACCCCAAAAATGCCAGATTTAGAGATATAAGTCCGGATTAAGAGTTCTTTGAGATTTTTGGATTTTTGGGGTTTTAGGTAAATTCAGGATTTTTTAGGTGCCCAGCTCGGGGTGTGTTTTGGGAGGGTCTCACCCTTGGAGTGGGGAGGCACCATAAAATCTTGGTGATTTTGGATCGGATTAGAGAGTTCCTTTGATTTTTGAGTTTTGGGGTTTTAGATCCCTCGAATCCAGGATTTTTAGCAGGGTGCAGGGGCTCGGTGTTTTGGGGAAGGGTCTCACCTGTGGGTGGGGAGGCGCAGCCGAGAAAGTGCAGGTGGTGATTTTAGGTTGGATTTTAGGGTTTCTTTGAGTTTTTGGAGTTTTGGGGTTTTGGGCCCTCGATTCAGGATTTTTAGGGTGCCAGGGGGTTTTGGGGCTCTCACCCTTGGGGGTGCGCCAGGGGCAGCCGGGCAGCAGCACCCACCCCAGCAGCAGCCTCAGCACTGCAGCAGGCTGTCCACTTGGCCAGAAGCCCGATCCCCGCTCACGGGGCTACAGACACCTGTGGGGCAGCGGTTTGGGGGATTTTTAGGGGGTCCCAAGAGTCCTGAGAGGATTTTGGGGATTTTACTTGGGGGTCCAGAGAAGTCCTGGG
>JAPFBE010000799.1:15000-27011 GCA_034336665.1 Luscinia megarhynchos | reverse complement strand
CCAGCCCGGCCATTAGCGGCAGCTTAGTGCGATCAATTAGCGGCTGCGAGACGGCTCACGGGCCGAGGGACGCGACACGACGCGACAGCCACCCTCCCTGCTCTGCCAGGGGCAGCTGCCGCGGCAGTGCCGGGTCCCCTGCCCGTGCTGGGAGCCCAGCCTGGCCCAGGTGCCCGCCGGGATCAGGGGCTGCAGCAGGGGTCTGTATTGCAGAACCAGGGCCTGCCCTGTGCCAGCATCAGCCCGGCAGCCAGCTCAGCCTGCCGCTGCAGCCACAGAGAAAAGCCCCTCTCTGGAGCATCTCACGGGGGCGAGGGAGAAACTGCGCCCCGAGTGCTAGCGGTGAAAGCCGGCGCTCCAAAATTAACGGCACTGGAAACCACAGCGTCTTCCCGTGCTCTGGGAAAGCCTATTGAAGGTTATTGGCCCACACACTGCTTTGCAGCAGGGAAAAAGCTCAATATTGAACATTTGAGTGCAGGGTGGTGATGAAGATCCGATATTCCCCAGTAGCTGCTGTTCGGTTCCAGTTGTCTTAAAACAGACCTTGCTAAAAATACCTTTTCCTGTAGTGTATGTGTAGCTAATGCGCAGTAGGGTCAGAGAGCGAGGGGGCTGGGAGCAGCTGCTGTCGGGGCCAGAGCAGTGCTGAGGCAGCTCCCAGGGCTGAGGTCCACGCTCCTGGCTCTGCCCTGCTCAGGGCAGCTGGGAGCGAGTGGCATTTGGAGGGGCAAGGACGAGGCGGGTCAGGGAGGTGTCCCCTCCTGCCAGCTCTGCACCTCTGCCCTCAGAGAGGCACGCCAGGGCAGGGGACATGTGAGAAAGGAACCAGCACTCCTGCAGCATCAAGGGCTTTCTGTTCTCCACACTGCTGGTGGCTGCACCAGGAGCAGCTCGGTCTGTCACCCTTGGTCACTGGGCACTCAGCAGCCAGGGGGCTCCTGCAGGCAGCAGGGACTCATCGGGAAGTGCTTCCCTTCACCTGCACCTTCACCTTCCACCTGCACCTGCACCTTCACCTGCACCTTCACCTTCACCTGCACCTTCACCTGCACCTGCACCTGCACCTGCACCTGCACCTTTGCAGGGGTCTGTGCTGTGAGAGCAGCTGCAGCCACCACTCTCCACAGGCACAGAGCTGTGCCAGCCAGGAGCTCGGCTTGGCCCAGCCGGGCCAGGCACAGCCCTGCCCTGGTCCTGGGCAGGCAGCAACCCCTCGCAGCCACAGCTGCTGCCCAACCCTCTGCTCTGCCCCTCTGGCCATGGCCAGGCAGGACCCTACTCTCCTGCTCGTGGCAGAGCCACAGGGAGCCTGATCCTCTGTGGCTTAGACCTGCCTCCACACTTAATTGCTCCAGCTGCAAGCAGGGAAAATCAATTCCACGTTTTATGCTTTAGCAGCCTCTGTGCTTAAGTTTTGGCACATTTGTCAGTTTAAAAAATAAAAGGTAATAAAACCAAAGGAAGTGTCACTTCGTTGTTTTAGCTGAACTGATCTGGAGGCTCTGCTGCTCCAGTGTGATCTCTCCATCAATCCAGACAGAGCCAGGGGCAGGCACTGCTCACCTGGCCACGCTCCCACCCTGCCACTGGCTGCATCCCTCCAGGTCACAGACGACACGGGAGAATCAGGGGAGGGAGGCTGTCTGCCCATCTGCACTCTGTGCAGCCCCAGAGCCACAGGTGAGGGGACAGGACCCAGCCCCTGCCTGTGGCAGCATCAGCTTTCCCCACTCCTGCTGTGCCCAGCTGCTCCTGCATGCCCCAGGCAGGTCTGTCCCTCCCTCCAGAGCAGGCTCTGTGCCCCAAGGTGTGCCCAGCTGCTCCTGCATGTCCCAGCTCTGTCCCTCGCTCCAGGGCAGGCTCTGTGCCCCAAGGTGTGCCCAGCTGCTCCTGCATGTCCCAGCTCTGTCCCTCGCTCCAGGGCAGGCTCTGTGCCCCAAAGGTGTGCCCAGCTGCTCCTGCATGCCCCAGCTCTCTCCCTGCCTCCAGGGCAGGCTCTGTGCCCCAAGGTGTGCCCAGCTGCTCCTGCATGCCCCAGCTCTGTCCCTCCCTCCCAGAGCAGGCTCTGTGCCCCAAGGTGTGCCCAGCTGCTCCTGCATGCCCCCAGGCAGCTCTGTCCCTCCCCTCCAGAGCAGGCTCTGTGCCCCAAGGTGTGCCCAGCTGCTCCTGCATGCCCCCAGCTCTGTCCCTCCCTCCAGGGCAGGCTCTGTGCCCCCAAGGTGTGCCCAGCTGCTCCTGCATGCCCCAGGCAGCTCTGTCCCTCCCCTCCAGGGCAGGCTCTGTGCCCCAAGGTGTGCCCAGCTGCTCCCTGCATGTCCCAGCTCTGTCCCTCGCTCCAGGGCAGGCTCTGTGCCCCAAGGTGTGCCCAGCTGCTCCTGCATGCCCCAGGCAGGTCTGTCCGTGCCTCCAGGGCAGGCTCTGTGCCCCAAAGCTCCCAAGGGAGCAGTGCCACAGGCTCAGTCCTGCACTGCCCAGGAGGCTCCCAGCCCCACTGCCCCCACTGACAGCACTCAGGGGAAGCAAAGAGCTCAGATCAGTCACAGACAAGGAGCAGGGAGCAGGCCGTCCTCTCCAGGCAGTGCCTGAGTGCCTCTCAAGGCTCCATCCCAGCTGCCAGGACCTGAGCAGAGCTGGGACTGAGCACTGTCACACTGACTCCACACTGAGCAGGACCTGCCTTGGAACTGGGGCCATCTCTGCCAGAAAACTGCTGTTGGGATGGAGGGAAGGGAGGGTGGGGTGGCCCCACGGTGCCTCCAGCACCCAGCACGGTGCTGTGACACAGGGCAGTGCCAAGGTCCCTACAGGGCAGTGCCAGGGTCCCTTTCCCTGCTGTGACACAGGGCAGTGCCAGGGGGTCCCTACAGGGCAGTGCCAGAGTCCCTCCCCTGCTGTGACACAGGGCAGTGCCAGGGTCCCTGGGGCAGTGCCAGGGTCCCTTTCCCCTGCTGTGACACACAGGGGCAGTGCCAGGGTCCCCTACAGGGCAGTGCCAGGGTCCCTTCCCCTGCTGTGACACAGGGCAGTGCCAGGGTCCCTACAGGGCAGTGCCAGGGTCCCTACAGGGCAGTGCCAGGGTCCCTTCCCCTGCTGTGACACAGGGCAGTGCCAGGGTCCCTACAGGGCAGTGCCAGAGTCCCCTCCCCTGCTGTGACACAGGGGCAGTGCCAGGGGTCCCTTCCCCTGCTGTGACACAGGGCAGTGCCAGGGTCCCTTCCCCTGCTCTGAGCTATGGGCACCCAGGGCCAGGCCAAGGCCCCTCTGCTTCCCGAGGCTGAAGCCCAGCAGAAGCCCCAGGACCTGCCCAAACCCACCCAGCACTCCCCAGCAGCCCAGCAAACACTCACTGGTGCCCTGGGGGTAACCAGGGAGCAGGGGAGCTGCTGGCAGCAGCCCTGGGCCCATGGGCGCTGTGACCTGCTTACAGCAGCACTTCTGCCTCTCCCCGAGCGCCCACAGCCCCTCACAAAGGCACTCACAAAACCAAAACCCCATCTCCGGCTGCAGACACACTCGCTGACCTGCACATTACTAGAGATGCCACACAGATCCACAGATCGACAGTTCCTGGAGCTCGGGGAGAGGGGCTGGCAGAGGACAGGGGCTGTTCCTCCCAGGAGCAGCGATCGGGCGGGCAGCAGGAGCTGCCGGCGCACAGCGAGCAGGGCCGGGCGCACAGCCGTGCGAACTGGGCACGGGCACCCGCGCTCTGCGAACCGTCCCCCAGGAAACCTTTCCTCAGACGGGATGGAGGGGTGCTCCACTCTCCCGGGTGCCACCGGCAGGGGCCGGGCTCGGGGCTGCAGCCGAGACCCCCGCGAACGGGCAGGACCGAGCCGCGACCCGCTCGGCTGCGGCAGGAGGGAGACCGAAAACTCCGAGGGAGTGCGGCCGGGCGACGGCGTCCAGCGCCCGCAGCACCGCTCCGGCCGGGAGCGCCCCATCGGGCTGCCCGAGGAACGCGGAGCCGAGCCCGCGCCGAGAGCCAGAGCGCCGCGAGAGGAGCGGGGACGGGCGGGCAGCGGGGCGGCGAGGGCAGGGACGGGGATGCTGCGGGCCCGGGGGTGCTCTGGGCGGGGGATGCTCCGGGATAGGGGATGCTCCGGGCATGGGGGTGCTCCGGGCCAGGGGATGCTCCAGGACGGGGGATGCTCCGGGCCAAGGGATCACGGGGACAAGGGGTGCCCAGAGGGCGGGCGGGGGCCGGTCCCGCAGCCCCGCCCTCACCTGTACCACTCCAGCCCGCGGTGGTAGTTCCTGTCGAAGAAGTGGGGCTCGGTGCCCGGGGCGCGCACCTCGGGGTGCACCCGGATGAACTCCCAGCACGGCGCGGGTCCCGCCCTTCTTGACGCCCACCACGATGGCCCTGGGCAGGCGCTTGGTGCCCGGGCGGGCCGGGCCCGGGGCGCTGCCGCCCGGCGGGGTTCGGGGCCGGCCGCCCGCACGGCCGCGGCTGCTGCAGAAGTTTCTTGGCGTTGGCGGCGCGGGCGGGCGCGCAGCGGGCGCGGGGCGCGGCGGGGCCGCCGCAGCAGCACAGGAGGCTGTAGCACAGGTACGAGCAGGACAGCGACAGCGTGAAGAGCACGAGCACCCTCCCTGCCAGGCGCCGGGACGGAGCCGGAGCCGCGGCCGGGGCGCGCCCGCTCGGCGCCCTACGCGCCATGGCTCCATGGGGCCGCGCCGCCGGGCACGGCGGGCCCCGGCCCAGAGCCCGGCCCCGGCGCGGCCGCTCCGGCATCTCCGCGGCTACGCTGGGGCGCGGCCGGGCCGCCCGAGGGGCCGCGCCCGCCCCGGCCCCGCTGCGCCGCCGCGGCCGTCCCCTGCCCTGCCGCGGCCATCCCTGGCGCCCGGCGGCGGCTCCGCGCTGCTCCGCGGGAGTGCGGGGCAGCGGCGGCTCCCGCGCTATTTAACGGGCGCCTGACGTCAGCGCCTCCCGGAGCCCCGCGGCCGCTCGGGCCCCGGTGCCTCCCCGGGCCGGGCCGGGGGTACCGCTCGCAGCCCTTCCCCCCGGCACCGGGGGTACCGCGGCTCACCCAGCCCATCCTCCGGCACCGGGGGTACCGCGGCTCGCAGCCCTTCCTCCGGCACCGGCACCGAAGTCACCGCGGCTCGCAGCCCTTCCCCGGCACCGAGCCGGGCCGGTCCTGCTGCCCGCCGAGCCCCTGCCCTGCCCGTTCCTGCCCTGTGCCCCCCACATCCCAGCCCTGAACCGTTCGCAGCAGCCGGGGCAGGGGGCGGCAACAACGCCTCCGGTTCCGCGGCGCCCCGGCCCGGAGCGGGGGAGCAGCAGCGGAATGGGGTGAGCACACCCGGTGTGAAGAGCGGCAGCCGGGGCTCGGGGCTCGGGGCTCGGGGCTCGGGGCTCGGGGCTCGCGGCTCCGGGGTCCCGGCCGCTCCTGGATGCCCCGGCCCGGCCCGGAGCCGCTGCCCGAGCCATCGGTCCCCGAGGGGGCAGTCGCTTCTGTCCTCGGCAAGGGCGGCGAGCCATCGGCCGCCGCCGTGCCGCCGGTAAGGAGGAGGGAAAAGCTTTAAAGTGACGCATGAATGAGAGTTCCCTGCCGGCTGGGGCTGCTCAGCCCCGCCTGTCCCGGCTCATGCAGGCCCTGACCGAAGCCCACCGGCTGCGGCGGAGTCTGAACGCGGACTGCTCCATCCCCATCCCCATCCCATCCCATCCCCGGCTCCCCTTTTCCTTCCCCTGCACCCCGACATCCCAGGCTTGGCTGCTCCTGCTGAGCCCAAGGGCTGCGTGCGGCACCGCTTAGACATTAGCAGCCATCGCTCCTGCTTTCTCAGCACTACGAGCTTGATCGGCTGCAGAAAACTACTTGTGTTCCTCGGGAAGAGGGATGCCGACAGGGAGAGAGCGGGCAAGAAGTGCCGGCCCGACACGAACAGGGATGCCGCCAGCCCAGGGCAGGGACAGGTTCCTCCTGTGCAGCACCCAGAACTCGGTGCGGACATAAGAAACAACAGGAGAAAATGAAAAAGCAGTGCTGCCTGCAGCCTCTCACCTGGCTGGGCGGGAGCAGCGCACTGCTCCTCCTGGGAGGCGGGAATGGAGTCTCCAGGGATGAAGTATCCTGATGCCTCAGGGAGAGCTGTGGATCTAGAGGATGGGCTGGAGTCCTTGTGGAGACAAACCCCATCACCCTCAGTGACCCACGGGTTTTTCCCTTTTGGGACACGGGGCTCTGTGTGCCCTGCTCTGTGCTGACAGCAGGGTCTGCAGGGCAGGGCTGAGCCCCAGCCCCTCCGTGTGGGTCAGAGCAGGGGGACGGAGTCCCAGCCCTGAGTGATCCCGGAGCGATGGGAACGCACCCGGGCACGGAGTCCCAGCCCTGAGTGATCCCTGAGCCATGGGAACACACCCAGGGGCGGAGCCCCAGCCCTGAGTGATCCCTGCAGGCCATGGGAACACACCCGGGGATGGAGCCTCAGCCCTGAGTGATCCCTGAGCCATGGGAGCACTACCGGGCACGAGTCCCAGCCCTGAGTGATCCGGGCCATGGGGCAGCACCCGGATGGAGACAGCCCTGAGTGATCCCTGAGGCGATGGGAACGCGCACCAGGGATGGAGCCCCAGCCCTGAGTGATCCCTGACTGACAGGAGCAGCACCGGGGACGGAGCCCCAGCCCTGAGTGATCCCTGAGCCATGGGAACACACCCGGGATGGAGCCCCAGCCCTGAGTGATCCCTGACTGACAGGAGCACACCCGAGGGATGGAGCCCCAGCCCTGAGTGATCCCTGAGCCATGGGAACACACCGGGATGGAGCCCCAGCCCTGAGTGATCCCTGACTGACAGGAGCACCCGGGGATGGAGCCCCAGCCCTGAGTGATCCCTGAGCGATGGGAACACACCCGGGATGGAGCCCCAGCCCTGAGTGATCCCTGGCGATGGGAACACACCGGGATGGAGCCCCAGCCCAGGCGATCCCTGGCGATGGGAGCACTGCGGGCACTAGGAGCCCCAGCCCTGAGTGATCCCTGACTGGCGGGGAGCATGGCCGGGATGGAGCCCCAGCCCTGAGTGATCCCTGAGTGAGCAGGAACGCACCCGGGGCTGGAGCCCCAGCCCTGAGTGATCCCTGACTGACAGGAGCGCGCGGGATGGAGCCCCAGCCCTGAGTGATCCCTGACTGACAGGCAGCACCCGGGATGGAGCCCCAGCCCTGAGTGATCCCTGAGCCATGGGAACACACCCGGGATGGAGCCCCAGCCCTGAGTGATCCCTGAGCCATGGGAACACACCCGGGATGGAGCCCCAGCCCTGAGTGATCCCTGAGCCATGGGAACACACCCGGGGATGGAGCCCCAGCCCTGAGTGATCCCTGAGTGACGAGGAACGCACCCGGGGCTGCTTCTCCGACTTTCACAGGGCAGCCGCCCTGGCACTGACAGAGCCCACAGGGCTCCAGCCTCTGCCCAGGGCCCTGCCCTGCCTGGCAACAGCAGCAGGGCTGGAGGGGTACCTCTTGAGGGCCAGGCATTGGCAGGTTCTGCTTTCTACGGTGGCAAGTATCCATCACTTAGTTCCTCTCCATGACAAACTGCCAAACCTGAGGAAAAGTTGCTTTTTCCATTTTAGATCACCACCTCCATGCGGTGATCCAGCCTCGGCAGCAGACACATTGCCTAAGCATGAACATTAGAGGCGTCTGGATAAATAAAGCTGCTGCGGATGCCTCAACACCTCCAGGTTTCTCTGCTTGCAAGGGAGGAATGTTTTGTAAAGCTGACAATTTTGCTTCCAGTCTTTGTATCCGTGCAGGGCATGTCTTTCCCGTGACATGTTTGCTGTTTACGCCCCACGCCACACAAACACCATCTCTGGTGCCATCAGCACGCTGCCAGCCCCGCTGCCTGTGCTCCCAGGGCCCAGGAGCAGCCCCAGAGGGGTCCCCGGGGCAGGCTGGAGGCACTGGCACTGCAGGAGGAGAAGGTCCCCTCTCCTCAGCTTGGGGGCTGGAGGAAGAGCTGTGAGCTCTGGAAAACCCTGCCTCCTCCTGCCCCCCTCACCCGATCCCTTGTGGAGCTGGTGCTGCGCCTGCCCCCAGCCTTGCACCACCCCTCGCTCCCATCCTGGCGTGCTGAGCGCCACAGGCTGGAGTGCTGCAGGGCATGGAAGGGAGTGCTCAGCCCCACCAAATGATGGCCCTGCAGCTGCCCTGGCCCCAGAGCGCTCGAGGCTCATCCTGCTCGCTTACAGCCCCTGGGGGTCACTCACAGCCCACCCTGGCACATCTCCAGCTCTGCACTTTGGGGGTCTCCCTAAGGGCAGAGGGGTCTAAGAGCCTGTCAGGCAGCAGGATGGAAGTGCAGGCAGTGGAGCTGCCTTGAATTGGGTCTGAACTCCTGTTAAGCCTCATTAATCAGTTGTAAATGCACTGTATTCTCAATAAGGTCAGAAACAATAAATTTAATTTTGACTCTGACTCAAGCTACTTTGGTCCTAATTCTGAGCCTCCTGCCCAGCCAGAACAGCCAGCCCTGGCTGTGCTGCACAAACTCATTTGATTCTGAAATGCATTTTTAAGCAGGATGGAGTGGTGCTTAAAAGCTAAATGGCTTCCCCCGGCTGTAATCACTGCTCGAGAGTCCTGGAATGAAAGGGATAAAGTCTGGGGGGCGGGGGAGGTTTTAATCTCACTGAGTAGATTACAGAGATTACTGCAATTTAATCCTTACATATCTGTCACTGACGCTGCAAAGACCATAACCGAGGTGGGCAGGGGTGTGCCAGCCCCTCCGAGCTGCTGCCCCTCGGGGCAGCCACGTTACAGCTCTGCTGGGGACAGCTCTGCTGGGGACAGAGCGGGGGACAGAGCTGGGGACAGAGCTGGGGACAGAGCTGGGGACAGAGCTGGGGACAGAGCTGGGGACAGCTCCGATGGGGACAGAGCTGCTGGGGACAGAGCAGGGGACAGAGCTGATGGGGGACAGAGCGAGGGATAGCTCCGATGGGGACAGAGCTGCTGGGGACAGAGCGGGGACAGAGCTGATGGGGACAGAGCTGGGGACAGAGCGGGGGACAGAGCTGCTGGGGACAGAAGCGGGGGACAGAGCTGCTGGGGACAGAGCTGGGGACAGAGCGGGGACAGCTCCGATGGGGACAGAGCTGCTGGGGACAGAGCTGGGGACGGTTCTGATGGGGTCAGAGCTGGGGACAGAGCTGGGGACAGAGCTGGGGACAGAGCGGGGGACAGAACTGACGGGGACAGAGCTGGGGACGGTTCTGCTGGGGCCAGCTCTGCGGGGGCCAGCTCTGCTGGTCGCCGCTGCTGCCCTGGCACGAGGGGCAGCAGGCAGCGGCGGGGCTGCCATCTGGCAGTCAGGGTGCCAGGGGAAGGCTGCTGCTCCGGCACTGGGGCTGAGTCCTGTCCGTGGGACTGGGCACTGCCGGCTGGGCTGGGCTGGAAACGCACCAGGAGCTGCAGAAAAGCAGGGAAGGGCTCTGGGGGAGGCAGCGCTGGCACGGAAGGGGCTCCCCCTGGATCCCCCCTGTCCCCACGAGCATCCTCCCGGTCCCCGCCGGCGCTGCCGGCCCGGGCACGGTGCGAGCAGCCCGAGCGATGCCCTGCGGGACCGGCCCCGGCCCGGCTCCCATCGCACCAGCGCCGCACGCAGCTCCCCCGGCTCTCCGCAGCGCCTGCTCGGGGGAAATCTCATTATCATTCCTGGGGGATCACAGGGGCAGGAGCTAGCTCTCCAATAACTAGAAATATCTCTCTGGCTCACAGACCTTCACAATTATATTTAACTGCAAATGAGGAATCTGTACTCAAACACAAGCTGGCAATTTTTTTTTGAAGCTTGTTTTCAGTGTCACCTCATGTTCAGCCCAGCTCTTCCACAGCTCTGTAACCCCGTCCTTGCCTTACGTAAACTTGAAGGCAGAAAATCAAAAGTGATCTGCCCCGTTCCCACAGGGACAGGACCCGGTACCTCGTGTTCCCAGCACTGCTGGCACCATTGCTGCGGGAGGAAGGGCCGCCCTCTTCTTCCTCGCTTCACTGAGGGTCCCCCTCCACGTGCCAGGAGGTGCCACTGCCCACGCCGAGAGCCCACGAAAGGCCAGGAGAGCAGAAGGGCTGGCAGAGCTCTCGGGCTGCAGGAAAGTGTGGAGGCGGCAGAGCCTCACCCGGGAGGATCCCTGCACAACCAGTACCTGCAGCAGCCCACCTGCCCCACCCCCGGGGGCGGCTGGGCACCCGGGGGTGCTTCCCTGCTCCTGTCCGCTCTGGGAGAGAGCCCACACGGCTCTGGGGCGGGGGGAGCTGCACAGCACAGGGGACCCCCGAACCCCACAGAGCCGCAATGCAGGGGGCGCAGGCAGCACCACCCCCTGTGCTGCGCCCTGCACTGCTGGGGGGTTTACAGCCGCCCCGACAGCCACTGAGGGGTCCCGACCGCCTTCACCCGGCCTGGGGTCCCCGACGACACCTTCACCCACCCGGGCTGGGGTCCCCGAGGCACCGCGCCCACCCGGGCTGGGGTCCCCGAATCACCGCGCCCACCCGGGCTGGGGTCCCCGAGGCACCGCCTTTACCCGGGCTGGGGTCCCCGAGGCACCGCCTTTACCCGGCCTGGGGTCCCCGAGAGCACCGCACCCACCCGGGCTGGGGTCCCCGAGAGCACCGCACCCACCCGGGCTGGGGTCCCCGAGGCACCTTCACCCACCCGGGCTGGGGTCCCCGAATCACCGCGCCCACCCGGGCTGGGGTCCCCGAGGGCACCGCGCCCACCCGGGCTGGGGTCCCCGAGGCACCTTCACCCACCCGGGCTGGCTGGGGCTGCGGGGCCGGGCACGGGTGGGGCACGGCTGCACCAGACACGCGAGCCTGTGACAGGCAGAACGGCACAAGCTTCGGTGGCAGCTCTGCACTAAAATTAACTCGTTTGACAGCAGTTTCTGGTGCATTCCCGTGGGCTCCGGAGCTGAGGGAGGGAAGGGCACAGGTGGGAGTGCGGAATGAGCTCCCAGCGGCGCTGCCCTGCACTCAGCTGCCGGGCAGGACGGTGCGGGCACAGAGCCGGGGCTCGCTGCCAGCCGGAGGGGCTGCGGGATCCTCTGTGCCCACCCTGAGGGTCTTGTCTCTTCAGCTCTGCCCGGCCCGGCCCGGATCGGCTCTGCCCGGCCCGGTTCTGCCCGGTTCGGCTCTGCCCGGCCCGGTTCTGCCCGGTTCGGTTCGGCTCTGCCCGGCCCGGTTTGGTTCTGCCCGGTTCGGCTCTGCCCGGCCCGGTTCTGCCCGGTTCGGTTCGGCTCTGCCCGGCCCGGTTCGGTTCTGCCCGGCCCGGCCCGGCCCGGTTCGGTTCTGCCCGGATCGGCTCTGCCCGGCCCGGTTCGGTTCTGCCCGGCCCGGCCTGGCCCGGCTCGGCCCGGTTCGGCTCGGCGGTGCCGCCCGTGCCGGCGGGCGCGCTCCCTACCGCCGGCGCGTCCCCCCCGAGCGCGCATCCTTCAGATCAGAAGCTCTCTCCAGCAGCAGCACTTTGAACACCCCGCCTGCTATTTTTAATGGGATTGAGAAGACAACAAAACCGTTTAAGAACTTGAGGAATCAAAGCAAGTGTCCCCACGTCACGCCCAGCGCTTGCAGCTATATCCTGATTAATGACAAGAAAGAGTGGGGAAACAATATTTAATCACACCCTGTTTATACTAGAGCCAAAAATCAAAGCACTGCATTCCTCTTTCATGAGAAAAACGAGGTGGGCATTTCCCCTCTGGTGATTAAGTTTCCTACTACAAGCACATCAATTTCCTGGATTTGGCACGGGGTCCTCGATCACGCCACAAATGAGGGCTTCCTTAGCAGCAAAATATCGCAAACGCCCAGCCAGATCCATACACGAGACACCGATGTCCATCGATCATCGTGTCCGGATTATCTCAATGCACATCTCCTCGGGGAGCGGGAGATGAGGGGCTGCAGCCAAACCGCGCCTGGCGATCGCCGCAGCAGAGCAGCGGCCACCGGGCCAAGGGGGGGCTCCGGCACCGGCCC
>JAPFBE010000799.1:0-10000 GCA_034336665.1 Luscinia megarhynchos | reverse complement strand
GTCCCGTCGGCACTGCTCCCCTGCCCTGCCGGCACTCGCCCCCTGCCCTGCCGGCACTGCTCCCTGCCCTGTCGGCACTGCTTCTCTGCCCTGCCGGCACTGCCCCCCTGTCCTGCTGGCACTGCTCCCCCTGTCCTGTCCTGCCGGCACTGCCCCCTGCCCTGCCTGCACTGCCCCCTGCCCTGCCGGCACTGCTCCCTCGTCCCGCCGGCACTGCCCCCCGTCCCGTCGGCACTGCTCCCCTGTCCCGCCGGCACTGCCCCCCGCCCTGCTGGCACTGCCCCCTGCCCCGCCGCACTCGCCCCCCTGCCCCGCCGGCACTGCCCCCTGCCCCTGCCGGCACTGCCCCCTGCCCCTGCCGGCACTGCTCCCCGTCCCGCCGGCACTGCCCCCCTCGTCCCTGTCCTGCCGGCACTGCCCCCTGCCCCTGCTGGCACTGCCCCCTGCCCCTGCCGGCACTGCTCCCCCTGCCCTGCCTGCACTGCCCCCTCGTCCTGTCCCGTCGGCACTGCCCCCTGTCCTGCTGGCACTGCCCCTGTCCTGTCCTGCCGGCACTGCCCCCCGTCCCGCGCTGGCACTGCCCCCTGTCCCTGTCCTGCCTGCACTGCCCCTGCCCCGCTGGCACTGCCCCCCGTCCTGCTGGCACTGCCCCTGTCCTGCCCTTCTGCTGGCACTGCCCCCTGTCCCAAGCCGGCACTGCCCCCCTGTCCTGCTGGCACTGCCCCCCTGTCCTGCCGGCACTGCCCCCTGCCCCTGCCGGCACTGCCCCCCGTCCTGCTGGCACTGCCCCCTGCCCCGCCGGCACTGCCCCCTGCCCTGCCGGCACTGCTCCCCGTCCCGTCGGCACTGCCCCCTGTCCTGTCCTGCCGGCACTGCCCCCTGCCCTGCTGGCACTGCCCCCCTGCCCCTGCCGGCACTGCCCCCTGCCCCGCCGGCACTGCCCCCCGTCCTGCCGGCACTGCCCCCGTCCTGTCCTGCTTGGCACTGCCCCGTCCTGCTGGCACTGCCCCTCGTCCTGTCCTGCCGGCACTGCCCCCGTCCCGTCGGCACTGCCCCCTGCCCCGTCGGCACTGCCCCCTGCCCTGCCTGCACTGCCCTCTGTCCTGTCCTGCCGGCACTGCCCCCCGTCCCGCTGGCACTGCCCCCTGTCCTGTCCTGCCGGCACTGCCTCCCCCGTCCTGCTGGCACTGCCCCCCTGTCCTGTCCTGCCTGCACTGCCCCTCTGCCCCTGCTGGCACTGCCCCCCGTCCTGCTGGCACTGCCCCCTGTCCTGCCCCTGCTGGCACTGCCCCCGTCCCGTCGACGGGGCACTGCCCCCCTGTCCTGCTGGCACTGCCCCCCTGTCCTGTCCTCTGCCCAGACCTCGCCCCTGCCCTGCTGGCACTGCCCCCTGCCCTGTCGTGGCACTGCCCCCTGCCCTGCTGGCACTGCCCCCTGTCCTGCTGGCACTGCCCCTCGCCCTGTCCTGCCGGCACTGCCCCCTGTCCTGCCCAGCCTCTGCACAGGGCTGTGTGCCTCTTGCCTCCTGGGGATTTGCTCTCAGCCAGAATGAAACTCATGTCAGAGGCTTAAATCCCGTGTTTAAACATATTTTTCTCCTGGTTACATTACAGCTGAGTCTGAGCAGGCCAAAGGCCCACGTGGGACTGCAGGCTCAGCAGCCCAGCGATGGCTGCCTTCCTTCAGAAAGCTGCTTTAGCCTGTTGCTCACTGCTGTGGGAGCTCCACCAGAGACAAGCTGAGGTGGGTCTGCAGCTGAGCCTGCCCGCCCTGCCTGCCCTGCCTGGGGACGTGGGATGGACTTAAAGGGAGGGATTTGATTGGAATGGCTCCTATCCAGTGTGGGGTTTGGGGGCAGAGGGAAATCATTGCAATTCATTGAAATGTGGATCCCTGGTGCAGGGGAAGCTGTGCAGGAATGTTCTGGTCAGGCCAATGCAAACTGCTGCTCACCAAAAACGCAGACCTTGGGCAGAGCGGGACAGGCATTTGCTGGAGCAGGGGCAGGGCACATCTGGCTGGGCTGGGTCACATCTGGCCAGGGCAGAGCTCTGCTGACAGGATCACAGTCTGGGAACAGAGAACAGGAGAACAGGGGGGTCAGGGGCGCCAGGGTCCCCCCAGCCCAGCCTGTGGCACTGGGCTGGGCTCTGTGCTGGCCGTGGGGCATCCCTGGTGCCTGTCCCAGGCAGTTAGTGTCACACTGTGAGATGATCCAGAACGGGAGTTTGGGGCAGAGGAATTGAAATGGGAGGGAGAGTTTTAATTAGAGGAAGAAGTCAGAGCCCGTAATGAGCTGGGTGAGTGAGTGCCCGCTGTGGGGAATTCTCCAGATGTCAATGGCATCAATCAAAATGCCACTTGTGAGACAACAGCTGCTGCAGGAGGAGGGGCTGTGTGCTGGGGCTGGGCATTGCCCACTGCAGCTCCCAGGGCACAGGGAGCAGGCCAGCACTGTCCACCCCCGACTCCTGCAGGGGCTCTGTGCCCTCCCCAGCCCCAGGCACGAGGGGCAGGGTGGCTCCTGGGGCCACAGCCTGCCTGTGCCTGTCCCCAGGCTGCTGCAGGGAGCAGAGCTGCTGCCACCCTTTGCAGTGGGCAGCAGCACCAGGGAGCCAGAGCCCTGCTGTGCTGGGCAGCACAGTGGCCAGTCAGCACAGGGCTGGGCGTGGGTCCCGTGGGTCCCTTGGGTCCCGTGGGTCCCTTGGGTCACTCTGGTCCCTCGGGTCCTGTGTCCACCCACAGCTCCACACACCCCTGGTGCTGGGGTGGTGCCTGCCAGCAGCAGGGCCCAGCTGAGCCCAGCGAGGGTCAGAGCCCAAGGGCTGCCCTTGTCCTGTCCTGTCCTGTCCTGTCCTGTCCTTGTCCCTGCCCTTGTCCTTGTCCCTGCCCTTGTCCTTGCCCCTTGTCCTTGTCCTGCCCCCTGTCCCGTCCTTGTCCTGTCCTTCTCCTGCCCTTGTCCTTGTCCTTGTCCTGTCCTTGTCCTTCTCCTGCCCTTGTCCTTGTCCTTCTCCTGTCCTTGTCCTTGTCCTTGTCCTTGCCCTTGTCCTTGTCCTGTCCCTGCCCTTGTCCTGTCCTTGTCCTGTCCTGTCCTTGCTGGCCCTCCTGCAGGCTCAGTGAGCCCCCCCACGCTGGGCTGTGCCCAGGGCACGTCTGTGGTGCACACACACACATCTTTAGGAGCGTGTTTCATGCCCCAGTGGCTCCCCGGTGCAGAGATGGAATGGCTCATGCTCTGCACTGCTCCAGGGGAGAGTGGCTCTCCCAAGGATGGAGCAGAGCCCGCCAGCACTGAGCTGTGGGATGGGTGGATGTGGGGGTGCCATGCAGCCCTTGGGGAGGGGCCCCTGTGGCACAGGGCACTTCAGCCCCTGAGGTCCCACATCTCCCAGGGTGTCCCCTCCACCCAGGCTGTGCTCCCAGTGTGTCCTGGGGGGTGTCCCTGCCCTGGTGTCTCACTGTGCCAGCAGCTGAGCTCAACACTTTTGACTCTATTTATTACTAAAAAAATTATGCAACTGGGTCGCATTCCTGCTATTTTTTATGCATGAGCCAAGCAGCAAATTCCATTATTTAAAAAAAACTGTTTTAGCTAGTGATGCACTAGACCACGCAAGTAAATGCCCAAAATAATTCCAGCTGACACCTTTATGCAGGCAGAGTGAAGTTTAAAGTCTACACAAGCCTTTCATTTGCAATCTCCCATCCCCTGCTAAGCAGCACCTGGGAACTGTGCTGCCATCTGGCCCCCGGATCCCCTTTCCCTGGCTGTGCCTGAGCCCTGCAGGCTGCAGCCCCCGATCCCCCGCCCTGAAGGGAGCCTGGAGACCGCTGAGACAGCACACACCCGCACACGACCTCGCACACACCCGCACACACCTGCACACACCTGCACGACCTGCACACACCTGCACACACCTGCACACCACACCTGCACACACCTGCACACACCTGCACACACCTGCACACCACACCCGCACACACCCGCACACACCCGCACACGACCCGCACACACCCGCACACACCCGCACACCACACCTGCACACACTGCACACACTGCACACACCTGCACACCACACCTGCACACACCTGCACACACCTGCACACACTGCACACACTGCACACACCTGCACGCGACCTGCACGCACCTGCACGCACCTGCACACACCTGCACACACTGCACACCACACCTGCACACCACACCTGCACACACCTGCACACACCTGCACGACACCCGCACACACCGCACACACTGCACACACCTGCACACACCTGCACACCACACCTGCACACACTGCACACACCTGCACACACTGCACACACCTGCACACACCGCACACACCTGCACACACCTGCACACAGGTGCAGGACAAGGGACAGGAGATCTTTAAGGGTGAACATCATGCAGAGGTGGGGAGAGGCTGAGCCCCCAGGCAGGGGGAGCCCCGAGGGGTTTCCCCAGGCAGGAGCAGCACACAGGGGGTGACAGACAGGGCAGCAAACACAGGCACCCCTCTGCTTGCTGCACATCACCTCCTCTCCCTTTGGATGCTGTTTTTGGAGTCAGTGCTCTGTGCCCCGAAGGCTGGAGGCTCACTCTGAGTGGCACTGAGGCTGGAGTTAATCACACCAACCTGATTATTTCCAGCTCAATTCCACCCTTTGGCCTGACCTTGTTACTTTAATGAACAGGATGCTGAGGTTTTTCTTACCAAAAAAAAAAATTTGGTTGACCCCAAAAGTAAAAGACGACAAACCAACTCTGATATAAATAACCTGGCCTCTGTGGAAAGCATCAAAGGTAAGTCAGCAATTAGCCCTCCTCTCAGGGATAAATCATCTCTCTGGGGCACCTGACCCTGGCATGGCCCACATCTCTATAACCCATTTGCCCCTGCTCGTGTATCCCACGGCTTTCAGTCACCCTAAATTTGGAGATTCTAATCTCCTATATTAAGTCAGTGGTTCTCAGTAATTCTAAGTGATTTTATTTCTATTGGCTTTGTAAATCAGAGTTATCCATGTCAGTGCCCACGGTCAGGAGAGAAGCGTGTGCCTGTGAAATTGGGTTGACACAGCCCATTGAGTGTCTGATAAGAGGTGATTTGCAGGGCTGGCTGGACAAGCCATTCACACCCAGCACATTATCACAGCACAGCCCAGGAGTTTAGTTGCAGGAAGAGCAGGGGAAGCTGCAGAACACGTGGAGTGGGGAAGGGGCACTCCTGCTTCTCCCTGGAGCTGAGCCCTGGGGTGGGACAGGGATCAGAGACACAGCCTGGGAAAGGAGAAAAACACCTGACATGCCTCTGCAGGCAGCAGGTGTGCCAATGCCACAGACAACACCTGTACAACCCGGCTGTACAACCCTGTTGTACAGTCCTGCTGTACAACCCTGCTGTACAACCCTCCTGTACAACCCTGCTGTACAGTCCTGCTGTACAGACACCACCTGTACACACACCTCCTGTACAGACACCTCCTGTACAGCCCTGCTGGTGCCGGCCATGCACTCAGTTATTTGACACAGCCCTGCCTGCAGGGTCAGTGATTGAACAGCTCTCCAAGCAGCTGCTCAAGCGCCCTTCAGGAAGGGGTGGGGGCAGCGAGGGGCTGGGCGCTCCCCCTGCACGCTCCGTGCCCTGTCGGGGGGCTCAGGGTGCCCGGGTGCAGCCGCAGAGATGCTGCAGCTGCCAGGGAAGCACATCAGCAGGTTTCGGGAGCAGCAATTCCCTGGCAGGGCTAAATAATGTCATCAGCTGTTGAACACGTGTCAGGTGACCTTTCCCTGCACTCCTCACGAAATCCCATTAATCAAAAGAGCAGAGCAGAGCTGAGAACCCTTTAACAAAATTATTGTAATCCCTGGGTTTCTGATTCCTCAGGCAGCAGCTCAGCAGCCGCACGCTCCCTGCAGGGTCAGGGGATCCCCCTCCTGCTCAGCACCCCCTCCTGCTCTGTCCCTCAGCTCTGCAGCCTCAGGGCTCCTTTCCCACCGAGCTTTGCACATTCTGCTTTCTGAGCACTCGCTGCTCCTGGGCAAAGATCCTCCTTGACTGCTGGTCATCACAAACCAGGGCAAAGTCAAACCCTCGTGTGTCTTGTGGACGGGGCAGCTGAGGAGAAACGAGCTCAGGGGCTGAGGAAGGAACGTTTCAGTGATGATGTGCACGTGGTCTTGTCTCCTAGAAGAGAAAATGCCACAACAAAGAGCCAGGAGAGCTGTAATGAAAGTTGGCATTTATACCTCAAACCATTGCCAGCATTTTCCACTGAGGGTTTCACAGTGCTGACACTTTCCCTCAGGACAGCTCAGCATCAGCAGGGGCGGCTGGAGGGTCTTGGCTGCCTCCTGCCCCCTCCCAGCCCAGGGCCTGTCCCTGGTTCTGGGGGTCTGAGCCCCTGAGGGGGCTCCAGGACGGGTTGAGCTGTGCCCACGCAGCTCTGCTCTGTTATCACGGGCACTGACAGCCACGGGCACTGCCCCGATGTCCTGCTGCCCTCCGGCCAGGGCAGAGCTGCTTTCCAGCGCCCGGGGCTGCAGCAGCTGGGACTGCCCCTCGCAGAGCTGCTCATGGCAGCTCCAGCCTGCACTGCCTTTTAATGCACACTGCAGCTCAAAGAGCTCATCTCCAGCTGCAGAGCAGCGTTCAGAAATATCCCCCCGGCACCCCCCTGCTCAGGCAGGCCCCTCACGCAAGGTCTGTGTTAATCAGTCAGCCAAGCACTCCCCAGCTCAGCCGGGCTGTAACTGGAGCCTCCCAGGCTCCGGGTCCCAGTGGCACTGCAGGCGAGGGGAGTGCCGGGCTGGCTGCAGGCTGGAGCCAAAACTCGGCAGCTTGGGGATGGTGCATTCTCCCCAGCCCCTCAAGACTGCAGGCCCGCGGATACGTTTGGGTGACACAGCTGTGTGTGACACTGCTGTGTGTGACACAGCTCTGGGTGACACAGCTCTGTGTGACACCAGTTCTGTGTGACACCAGCTGTGTGTGTGACACTGCTGTGTGTGACACCAGCTGTGTGTGTGACACCAGCTCTGCGTGTGACATTTACCAGTTCGTGTGACACCAGCTCTCGGTATTACTGAGTGCTGTGCATAATCAGCTCTGTGCGTCTGTGTGACACCAGCTCTGTGTGACACACAGTTCTGTGTGACACAGTCTCAGTGACACAGCTCTGTGTGACACCAGTTCTGTGTGACACACAGCTGTGTGACACTTGTGTGTGACACCAGCTCTGTGTGTGACATAGCTCTGTGTGTGACACAGCTCTGGGTGACACAGCTCTGTGTGACACCAGTTCTGTGTGTGACACTGCTGTGTGTGACACCAGTTCTGTGTGTGACACAGCTCTGTGTGACACCAGCTCTGTGTGTGACACAGCTCTGGGTGTGACACAGCTCTGTGTGACACCAGCTCTGTGTGACACCAGCTCTGTGTGTGACACAGCTCTGTGTGACACAGCTCTGTGTGACACCAGCTCTGTGTGACACAGCTCTGGGTGTGACACAGCTCTGTGTGACACAGCTCTGGGTGACACAGCTCTGTGTGACACCAGCTCTGTGTGACACAGCTCTGGGTGTGACACAGCTCTGTGTGACACCATCTCTGTGTGTGACACCAGCTGTGTGTGACACAGCTCTGTGTTACACAGCTCTGTGTGACACCAGTTCTGTGTGACACAGCTCTGTGTGTGACACCAGCTCTTGTGTGACACAGTTCTGTGTGACACCAGCAGCACAGGGAGATCTCTCCAACACCGAATTTTGGACACAGGGAGCAGAGCAGGGAGCAGCTTTTCCAGGGGGAATTTCCTCCCCCCTCGGACAGTGGCAGAGGGACTGAGCGGCCTCACCTGCCCCCCCCTCCCCTGTGTGGCCCCCGGGCAGGAGGAGAGGCTCCAGGGGCCCTGGGGTGCTGGTGCCAGGCTGTGGTGCCAGGCAGCAGCTGCAGTGCCAGGGCCATGGCTCAGCACCGAACTCTGGCCAGCCAGGGCCACTCAGGAGCCACTAGCAGGGCGTGGCACAGCCCGTTAATCACAGCCCCTGCTGATGCTCTGACCGATGCCTCGTGAGCTTGCACCACGGGACCTGCGCTCGAACGCCCCAACGCCACATCGGCCCGGGCTGTCCCTTCCCAGGCTGGCACTGACAGGGCTCCCAGCACAGCCGGCCCAGCCTGGCCTCCCTGTCTGCTGGGGGAGCAGGACACTGCCCTGCCCTGCCTGTCCTAGCCCAGGGCAGGAGCCCCTGAGCACCGCCCTGAGCCTGGGCTGCTGGGCAGCAGGGATGGGGAGCAGGGTGCTCACTGACCCTCATCCTGGGGTGCTGGGCAGCAGCATGGGATCAGGATGCACATTGTCCCTCATCCTGGGGTGCTGAGGAGCAGGATGGGAGCAGGATGGGATCAGGATGAGCAGGGTGTACATTGACCCCTGAGCCTGGGGATCAGGATGAGGAGCAGGGATGGGAGCAGGGATGGGAGCAGGGATGGGAGCAGGGATGGGAGCAGGGTGCTCACTGACACCGATCCTGGGGTGCTGGGGGAGTCAGGATGATGAGCAGGATGGGGAGCATGGATGAGGACCAGGATGGGGAGCAGGATGGGGAGCAGGATGGGGAGCAGGGCTGGGATCAGGCTAGGGAGCATTGTCCCTCATCCTGGGGTGCTGGGGAGCAGGATGGGGAGCAGGGTGGGAGCAGGGATGGGGAGCAGGGTGTACACTGACCCTGAGCCTGGGGATCAGGATGAGGGAGCAGTGGCTACTGCTAGCAGGATGGGAGCAGGATGGGAGCAGGATGGGAGCAGGATGGGGAGCAGGGATGGGAGCAGGATGGGAGCAGGGATGGGAGCAGGATGGGGAGCAGGGATGGGAGCAGGGATGGGAGCAGGGATGGGAGCAGGGTGTACACTGACCCTGGGGGAGTCGCTGAGGATCAGGATGAGGAGCAGGATGAGGGAGCAGGATGGGGAGCAGAGGGGACACTGACCGGGAGCAGGGATGGGATCAGGATGGGAGCAGGGGCTGGGAGCAGGGTGTACACTGACCCCTGAGCCTGGGGATCAGGATGAGGAGCAGGATGAGGGAGCAGGATGTACACTGACCCTGAGCCTGGGGTGGTGGGAAGCAGGATGGGGAGCAGGATGAGGAGCAGGATGGGAGCAGGATGGGAGCAGGATGGGAGCAGGATGGGAGCAGGGCTGGGAGCAGGGATGGGATCAGGATGGAGCAGGGCTGGGGAGCAGGGTGCACACTGACCCCGGAGCCTGGGGATCAGGATGGGGAGCAGGGGAGCCCGTGTACACCCCCAAACACTCCCCCCCTGAGGATGACACCCCGCCTCTGTGGGTCACTCAGCAGTTTTGTCAGGCTGTCGAACACTGCTGTGCACGTTCATTAAACCCAGCACAGCTCATGCCTGCGGTGCCCTGGCTGAGCAGCAGCTGCACAGCTGAGCCCCGGGTGACTCCCAGCCTGGGCTGTCCCTGTGCTGCTGCTCTGGCCCCGGCAGCAGCAGCAGCATCAGCTGCAGCTCAGCCCGACGGGCAGATTCAGGAGAAAACCAGCCCGACGCTGCCAGCCCCAGGCTCTGCATTCCACACACCCAACGTGGCACCTCTGATGGATGAGCCCTGCACTTCACTCCAATCTGCTCTGACTTAGGCGGCAGCAATCATTTTTTTCAAGCCTTGTCGTATATAAAAGCAATTGAGTCAGCAGGCACCGGTTGTCTGGCACAAGGAGGGATTATATTTTTACAAGGTTTTGCAGAAGGTCTGTAAAAGTTTGTTCTTTCCTTAAAAAATAAATACATATTTGACAACGCCTCTCTGGAAAAAAAAAACGGAAAAAAATTAAACTTGCAAATTGAACCATTATGTCTGCAAGAGAAGTGCTTAAAGACCCTGTTTATGGCTGATAGAAATGACAGAGATTTTGTGCATTTCAGGGCAATGCCTTTGGGAAACCGGGAATTTCCCTGCCAGCTCTGGCCCCAGAT